>SMLS01073185.1:0-45096 GCA_004785975.1 Popillia japonica | reverse complement strand
CAAAAATTAACAAATAAACTAACTACAAGCATTTAAATGTAGCAGATCAACTTGATATGAAGATCGTGTAGCCAATGAATGGTCAACTATTGACAACTGAAAGAAACATTTTATTATAATTGGTCATCTCATGCGAACAAAAAATCGTCACTAGTTTGATGGTAATCATATTTTAGTTGTTAATCGCTTGCTAATAAGTAATAATAAAAACGCCATTTAGCTTTTGCTTTAATTGTACCTTTATTGTAAGCGTAGACAGAGTCAATTTATTTCTAATAGTTTTATCACAGATAACTAGAACTAAAACAAAAGATACATAGTATCTGTCAAGATTACGAGTGTTAGTTAAGTCAACGTACATAAATATACTACATAAATAGCTATTTGAATTTGCTCCAACAATGGCATTTACACATTTAGAAAAATGTGATATGCTAGTAAGTACTCTTACAGGTGAACGATACGCAGAACTGTTGAGAAATACAATAGAGGAGTTCTTAGATGATCTCAATTTAGCTGATCGCGCACAAGTTATTTTTCAGCAAGATAGTGCACCACCGCACAATTCTCAAGCTGTTGCTGGTTTATTAACACAACTTTTTCATGATCGCTGGATAAGTACACGAGGACCAGTGTTATGGCCATCACGTTCACCAGACCTTATCCCTCTTGATTTTTATTCTGGGGATTTTTAGAAAATGAAATTTATAAAAATCGCTATGAAAATACAAATGATCTTCAAGAAAGCATCAGCAATATTATAAAGAACATCGATGGACGAACGATCTTAATAGCTGTTAGAATGGTGTACAAACGTGCTCAAAAGTGTATAGAAGAATGGAATGTTTTCGAGCACATGATCTAATCTTTGTTTTGTAGTTTTTATTTGTTTTTACTTTTTAAGTTTAATACTCGCTTCATCTTTACGTCCTTGTAGTTTTTAAGAGTAGGGTGGTTATGCAGTCAATATTTTGCATTCAGAATTTTGTTTTTTGTTGTTCAAATAAGAGTATTTAATATTGACAATAATAAAGAGGAAAGTGTATTAATTTTTCGATAACTAGTCAATGTCTACATGATTTTCCATTAATACTTGTAGTTCGTTTATTTGTCAATTTTTGGGTACCTATGTATTAATGGATTTCATTTAGAATTAAATTATCATTCAAAATGTGCAAAAATATACAGGGTATTCCATTTAAAAAAATGCATTTTTTTTTAATATCTCAAAAACGCGAAGTTCAATTGTTTTTTAGGTTTTACCATCGTATTCGGAAGAAAAAACGCTAATAGTTTGCTGATTTAACTGGCATCGTAGCTTCAATAATAACGAAGTTAGCAATAGTGCCGACTTCAATTTGAACACCCGGTATATAACAAGAGAGTTTTAATGTAAAGGAGTTTTTTTTTTGTTTAAAGTCTTGTTTAGCCTATAATAATAATAACAATAGTGTTTGCTCAATTTCCAGAGCAGGGAGCGCCTCTCGGATGTTCACCTATATACTGAAGCTGATTCGTGCTATAACTGCAATGTTGTAGTCATTCTCATTCCAACAGATGGATGCGTTGCTTAAAACATTCGTTGTGTGTATACATAATGTGTTGCAAAAACAATATTACCTACCTGATGAGTCTTTCTACAAGATGTCTGTAAAAGATCTTTACGCACGCCTACCACATATTTCTTAGATCAAAATAAACCGATTTAAGTAAACTTACCTTAATCCAAAATTACTTAGTTTGGGCGCTATGCGGCCTTGAAATTAAAATTTTGAAATCTTTTTTTATTATAAATTCAAAACGGCTTATGCGATTTCCATAAGATTTGGCATGGTCAGTTGGTATTATTGCACAAATATTTTGAGGAAATTTCAAGAAAATACCAATACCGGAAGTGAATGAAACACGCATAACCATTATGAAAATTAACATAATTTTTTTTGCTGTCTGTCGTAGAGACACAAAATTCAATTTATTCAATAGAGTATTCAAAAACGATCAAATTATGCCCCATGTAAAATTTTCTTACTTTTATTCGTTTTCGAGAATAACGAAAAGAAGTTCTTATGGTGGTGCGTTCGATAAAAGCAAAGAGTAATCCAGTCGCCAATGAATTACGCATGGCTAAATAATAATAGTGTCAAATCTAAAATACCTGAAGTGTCATTAGTGTTCAAAAGTTTCTTAAATGCTCTAATAATAATTTAGCTTTTCGTGATTTACGTGGCCTTACAATACACCAATGCAGAATATACCGATATGCTATTGGTATTTGGTTTTTGTGAAGGAAATACTGGAGAGTGTGTTAGGGTGTATTTTGGAAGATTTCCAAGTCGTCCAGTACCAAGTCACCCAACGTTTCCTACCGTTGAGCGACGTCTGCGGGAAACCGGTCGCTTTTCTCCTGCAACGGCTGGTTATGGAAGCCAGTGTTTTGTAAGGATTCCTTAAGTTGAAAAATAAATAATAGAACGTGTTGAAGAAGATCCAGAAATAAGTACTAGACGAATAGGTAGGAAAGTAGGAGTATGTAAAGATGTCGTTCACGCAGTAATTAGAAAACAGTTGCTATATCCATACCATAAAAGATCTTTTAGAACATGATCCCGAAATGCGCCTGGGTTTTTGTCGCTTTGTTAATGGACAAAGAGAAGCAGATTTAAACTTTGGCAACATTATATTGTTTACGGATGAAGCTTGTTTCACAAGAAGAGGGGTAACTAATTTCCATAACGAACAAGTTGATGCAGTTAAAAACTGGCACGCCATAAAGATAAATCATTTTCAGCACGAATTTAAACTTAATGTGATGATAGGAATAATTGACAATTTTATTGTTGGTCCTGTTATTCTTCCACAAAGATTAACGGGAGACATCTACTTGCAATTTTTACAAAATACATGCCAGATTTGTTAGACGATTTATCTCTACAACTTCGGAGAGATATGTGGTACATGCACCATGGCGCTCCACCCCATTTTTCAGTAGATGTTCGAAACTACCTAAATCAAGTATACTCAAACAAATGGATAGGTAGAGGTAATGGCGCTTCTGGGGACTTCTTCACTTCGTGGTTGACACGACACCTGTCGCTAATGAAGCACAACTATGGCAACGCATTCAACGTGCAATAAATGAATAAAACGTTTTGCAATGAGTACAGTTTAATTTCCCTTGTCGTATAAACCTTTGTATGCGTGTAAATGGAGAACACTTTCAACAGTTTTTGTGACATATTTATTATTTGTGCTCATGTCTCAGTTAGTTAATTTTTTAAATAATTTTTGTGTAAAATAATCTAATGCGAATTATTAAAATACAAATTTCGCAAAAACCATTAGGGTAATCAATTCTTATAAAGAGTGCCGTTTTTGTAGTAAATAAGTTACCCAGAAGCTCTGAAACTGGGAACTTTTACTAAGCCTCTTCGTTTACCTGTAGTCTTTATCTGAGCAGTAGATTTAGCCATGCGAAATTCATTTGTTTATGATAGACATCATAGGCGACTGGATTACTTTTTGCTTTTTTCGAACGCACGACCATAAGCACTTTTTTCGTGTTTCTCGAGAACGAATAAAAATAATAACATTTTACAATAGACTTAATTTGATCGTTTTTGAATACTCTACCGAATAAAAATTATTTCGTGTCTCTACTACCGATAGAAAAGAACATATGTTAATGTTCATAATGGTAATGCGTGTTTCATTCACTTCCGGTATTAGTATTTTCTTGAAACAACACATTCGTCCAATAATACTGACTGACCATGCCAAATCTTATTAAAATCGTATTAGTCGTTTTGAATTTATAATAAAAAGGATTTCAAAATTTTAACTGCAAGGGCGTGTAGCGCCCAAAGCAAGAGATTTTGGACTAAGGTAAGTTTACTTAAATTGACTTATTTTCGTCTAAGGAATATGTGGTAGGCGTGTGTAAAGACCTTTAACAGACACCTTGTATATACTGACCGTTACTTTGTTGAGCTACTAAACAAAGCAAAAGTCTTCCCGTGTTCAGAACCAATACGCTGCGAAAAAGCAGAGAAAATATAGTAGCAGGCAGATTTCATCATTTAAGAAAAAACTTGTTAATGTTGAAGATAATTACTAGTAAATAGAATTTTGTATAAGTACTAGTCAATGAAAATATAAAACAAATGTGCGATTTTTAAATGTTTTCTTGTGTTTCCGGTATCAATGGTTGTTTAAAATAGGATAAAGCTCATATCTGAAACTAGAATACAACATTATAGACAACGGTATTGAAACAGCCATCTAGCATAACGACAATGGCCAAAACGTTCAAACTCTACAAATTCTAACACCATAAGTTTTAACATGCTACAGTCATTAATCAGGCCATGTATGTATACAATAAACAGTGCATTGAATTTGCCCTCCATACATATCAGCTATTAAAATTTGTTTCAAACAATGAAATTCTATCATTACAATATCAGAAATTGAAATTTGTATGGTCGTGAATTGTGGATGTCATGACTATAGTAATTTATGCTAAAGACCTTTGTTAGATTCATTTTCTCGCTTCGGCGATAAACAATAGTGGAATAATATATGCATCCCGTTGGTATCATCTATTAACATAATGCATACGGTATTTAAAATTGTTTATTTAAAATTTACACAACATGCAGTAGATGAAGAGTTTCTATTAATTATGATAACTTTTGATTTATGAAGAAATGTGTATTACCGATTAGAGATGCTTTATATTTAACCCAAATTTTAATTTTTACATATTTTAAAACGTCATTACTTCAGGTAAAGAACATGGCTGGTTATATACGACTAAATTTGCGGAATTAAAAAAGAGGAATTGGTAAAATGAGGAAAGGAATGATTACTCGTACAGAATATAGAAGGACAAACATTTGAATCATACTTTGCATACTGTCAATATCAATAGAAGATACTCACAAGAAAAACTAGAGAACTGCAGATTATGTTTCATGATAGATAGTCAACATTTACAAATTAAAAATGTTCTGGACAAAGAGTCTTCTTACACACATTATTAAATCGTTGCACTGAATACGTAATAGTTTAAATCTTCAACAGAACAATTTTGAAATATTATATAAATTTTACTTGTTAACATACTATTGTAAGAAAGAGTTGCATGAAAACTATTTCACATAGATGTCAGATCCACGAATTCTACATTCTGTGCTAAATACGATAATTAAATTAACACAGTTAGTTCGCTAAAACCATAATTTCAAATTATTTTAAAATATACAATATATTGTTACGTTTTAGGGTTTTTAAATAATCGTAAGGCAATAATATTTTCACCGAAGTACTTATTTAAACTAATTTATCACTGAACAATTACTTAGTAACGAAGAACACTAACTAAAACTATTTATTTAACTAACATAAATTATTTATATATACGTTTCGTATTTATTTTCACAGAGTCCGTTCTAATTACACGCTAGTTCAAAACTGTCTTCTCATACGAGATTATCACCCTTATATACTTAACATATAACTTCTAGAATTCACTACACTAAACTAGACTGTTCCAGAACGCCCTCTCTGGAATGTCTCCAGAATACGCGCGAACCGTCCAGATAAAAATATGTACAGTACACTGCATAGTGCATTTAAACTGTTCGGCCACTATATGGCGTTATTCGTAACAATATGTAGGTGGTATCATTCTCCATCTTTAGTATCGTTGGAAAAGATATGTAAAAATTTTTGAAATTCAAACTACAATCCGACAATCACAAAATCCGATATCCACATTGAGACGAACAAAAATCTCGAATGCTACCGGTATTGGAGCTTGGAGCAAGAAGGATTTTTCAGGCCAAAGTAGTCGCCATCCACACTTGCACAGTGGGCATTGTTGAATTACGTCCTTCAAAATGAATTGGTCAAAATCTTTTTAAGCTGTGCTGTGCCAGAGTAAATTCAGCATCTAGCGGGACATCAGAATATTACGTTGATATGGCTAGCCAGTCGCGCTGGGGTAAGAGCAATGAAACAGACACTATGTTAGCAACAGAGCGACCAACGAACGATCATTTGTATGTAGAGTATCAAACTGTCGGATTTCATATAGCAGTAGGTACGAAAAATTTGATTAAGTTTGATTACGAAATAAACTTAGTCGTACGAGACACTCTCGAAATCCAGCAAATGAACTCGGTATTGCAGTCTTTCATAATGCAGCCACACTAATTGCATACAGAAGTCGCCATTGTGTAAAAACAGTAGGTATTATTTATTAGGATATAACCAGATTGAGCCCAAAGAAGAGAATGCATACTCTGATGTTGTAGGCATGTATGCAGTACAGCATAATGTAACATTTTGTGAAACGGCGGTCTCGATATTAATAAGGAATCTTCTAGTATTTCAGACCTATATTTCTAATTCATATTGCACAGAATAAACACCGGCAACTTACAAAAAATACGTAATTGAAAACAAGTAACAGAGCTAGTCAAAAACTACGGACAGAAGAAAAATTGAGAAGATGCTTAATATAATAATTAACAAATAACATAATTACCTCCATGCAACCTGTTGTATTCAACCACACAAGTATGTTCCACGATCTGCTTATGCTTGAGTCTCTTGATGAGCTTCTATCATAACGTGGTTTTATACCAGTAATGTTGGTCTCCGTATAAGCAAGCGTGCCTAGTGTTGTGGCCTAAATCTATGTCTGTCCTGTTGATTTTCTCTGAAACTAGAGCTCGTTAGGATAAAAGCTCCTACCTGGGTACTCAGGGGAGGTTCCTCTATAACATAGTCGAGACCCACCAAGATCCGTGTTGGACAACCCTGGTATTCCCGTTGTCTCCTGATATATAATTATTATTAATTTGTGTATTCACAATTTATTGTTACGATCACAATAGCGTAAGATAATAACGAGTCTGTTAATAAAAAAAAAACAGAAAATAGAGTGCTAGAAATAATTTACAAGCACACTTTATATAATCTGAACACGTGGAAATACATCCATAAAATTTGTAGAACATCAAGATTTCCTATAGACGAGTCTAGGCAGCGAATTTTAGCTTGTACTATCGCCACATTTTTTACTGAGCGACACCGATAGGTGAAAAATCCCGGCAGCATAGAAACCAACGGGCGTGGGCGAAACCGGTCGTTCTCATTGATCGCCTACTTAAATGAGTTTCAGCGAAGAATGTTCGCTGGGATGCACATGGCGGGTGTATCCTTCCATGAGATCGCGCCCCGTCTCGAGCGATCGTTGCCGGGTGTGCAATGGGCATGCCCCGAATGGACTGAGGTAGGACGTACGCGTGACTACAGCACGCGAGGACCGCGCCCTTCTTTAATTTCGCATACTTCGTCCTCAAGGTAATTTTGAGCCATTTAGCTACATTTACTGTAAGTGGGTATTTGGTAGAAAGTGGATTGCGAGCGGATCGTGCGCTGTAGCAACAGTTACAAGTGGGTCAAGGCCAGGCATCAGTGGGTTGCAGAGTGAAGACACATTTTGTCCGACGAATCAAAATTCGAATAGAGCGTCGGTGATGCGCGAATTTTGGTTCGTCGGCGACTTGGTGAGCGTCTACTCGAGCAGTGCGTTCAACCACGCCATATTCACCGCCAGTAGGACATTATGGTATGAGGTGCTGTTACATACAGTGGACGTACACACCTGCTGCATGTACAACAGGTGATGACGGGTCCCCGATACGCAGATGAGGTGCTACGACCCGTTGTGCTTCCGTATGTTCAACGGCGCCCACGTTTGCTATACATGCACGACAACGATCGGCCGCACGTCGTGCGTGTTGTACAGGCCTTTGTGGAATAGCCCCGTATACGAACGCTGCCATGGCCAGCTCGATCTCCTGATCTGAATCCGATCGAACATGTCTGGAATATGATCGGTCGAAGACTTCAATGTTGAGCAACTATGGAGGCGAGTTTAGGCGGCATGTTTGGCCACCCGACTCACTGCCATACGACGACTTACATATTGCCTTCCATACCAGCAGCATGAAGTTATAGTAGTTTAGTACTACTAGTACCAAATTTGATTGTGCTAGAACCACGCGTTCAGATTATACAGGGTGTGCTTGTCAATTATTTGTAGCAGTGTACTCGTTTAATGAACTAACTTATTAGTACTGTTAGAAACCGTAGCGCACCGACACCTTATAAATAAATAATATGATGAAAATAAACCTTTATCTATTATGTATATTTTCCTACCTACAGTATTTTTTCTTTTCAAGCATTTTTAATAATACCGGGATTATACTTCGTAGTCAATGTTGTATTTATCGCAACAAAATAAAAAAATAGATCTCTTTATAATGATGTGAACATTTCCTTTATTATTAAAATCATGCTATAAATTGCACTTGTACACATCTAAATAAATACGTAAGCTAGTAAAGTAATCCGACGTTCACTTGCAAGTCTACGCTACTTGAGTACATTTAAATATACCGTGAAACATTCACAAACAGAAACAACATAAACAGAAACCATTGAAAAGTTATTTGATACTTCTACGATCTTCAACGAGATTATTTTTTGTTTTACTCATCATTTTTTTTTGTTATTCCAAGTTCTTTAATGCAGGTATCATTTTCTCGGTGACAAAAACTACGATAAGCACTTGCTATCCTTTGAAGTACTTTATTTCAACCGTGTAAATCAAAACAGGTGCATCCTTTACACAAGTTCGCAGAATGCGAAAATGCTGGCAGTTCGTCGTTTTAAATGAACGACTAAAGTTACTCTTGCATGTAACAAATCACTGTATTTAGCTTTTCCATTATTGCTTTAATTTAGGGGAGACATTCTCCCTATTCTACAAATGACTTCACGTTAGCGCATAATTTCGTGTTTATAAAGTCGAGAATTGCTACTAATCTCCAATTAACTTTTACGAATTGCTATGGTAATCTCAGGCAATGTTCTGAAATTTCTGATTAATTCGGTAAGAAATTTTGAATCTTGTGGAATACAAAACATCACAAATTTTTAGGATACGTAATGTATAGAATTATCCGTCATTAGTTTGTCGTTAACATATCGCATACTTACATTTCTGAGATGCAATAGCGTAGTATATTACGCAAGAGTTAAGGTCAATTGATTTTTTCAGCAATGTTTAAAGAAATTTCCATTTATTTAGGAATAGTATACAGTTGAATATAAATATATGTAACTGCTACACATAGGTATTAAAGTTTTTCCAATTTTCTAATAAATTACTTCTTGTTTGATTTACCGTTTTCTTTTCAATGCTTCAAGCACCCTTAAATAATTAGTTATTCTAGAGTCGATTTTTCTTTTTACGAATTCGAAAATATTTGATGCCACAGGCGGTAATAAATTGGTCCACGTCCAATAAATACATCAAGAAACTCAAAAGAGAATCCGGCGTACGCTAGCCCATAAATTAAAAGAAAGGAGAAATTGTAGATTTTAAAATTCACGACCTCCTTCGCTTTATTCTCAAAGCGCACATTGAAAGAATCCATAGCTTTGTTCGTCAGTGCTGGTAAGGAGTTCGCTACTACAGAAAGACCATATTAAAGGGAATTTTATAGTATTTTTGGAGACGGGTTATTTGCATATTCAGTAACTATACGGTCTGCACATTGTCATATTTTCTAGTGTAATATAAATGAATACTTCGGTTTATTGAAATCTCCGGAAGTAAATTACACGGGCGTTCCTTTACAAAGGCGCCATTACAAAAATTTCCAGCATGGAAAATTACTTGGATTCACAGATGTTTTTAAGAAAGGGATAAAAGACGTGTCTTGCTGTATTTGTACTTTATATACTATACCCTTTCATCATGATTTTCAAAAACTATTTTATATACAGGGTGTAAGTACGGGATATAAGATTCAATAATGTTGGAATCTGGCAAATATTGCGATTTATAATTTAGCAAGTAATATTTTCGTAGTAAAGGGTCTCAATTTAGAATAATCTTACATTTTTTCTGCTTTTAATTACATCGAAAATGCATATCAACTCGTACTTCAGCTAGAATTCTCATTTTTTTTGTTGATTTGTATTAGCCAGCAAATTGGGTTAAATTTAAGATTGCATGTACAAACACTAAGTAAAGTCTAACAAAAAAAAAACTAAGTATCAATTTCTATTTCTTCCGATTTTACTAATATGTACACTCAAAGAAAGTATAGGTCGGACACCTTCAATATGTTCTTATATAGAAAAATCAAACGTTTCGTCTTCAAGTCCCCATCATCAACTTTCTTTTTAATACTGATACGCGTCCAAAACGTAATGAAACAATCTTCCGTCCGTATTAAAAAAAAAAGTTGATGATTGTGACTTGAAGACGAAACGTGGGATTCTTCAATTGAGAATACAATCTTGTACAGCAGAAAAAGTAGCCTTAATAAAGTGCAATTATTTTAAAAATATTTCTTCAAATCAGTACAGGAGAGCTTAAAAACCATTTCACAAAATTTGGTTTTTTTCCGAATATCTTCGAAAAAGAAAACATTTTTTTTTAATTTTTGTTGACGCATGTTATTTGTATTCAATCTCCCAACTTTTTTCCCATTTAACAACCGCTATATCCGTTACCGTTTCAAGATCCCCATGACACATATCCTTATCTTGGACACACAGTATACAAGAAAATATTTGCTCTATTTGTCGTATTAGGTATTCTACGAATCATAGATTAGTTCTTCCCCGAGATATTCTACAATAGTTTCAAGTTTACATTGATACCTCCATAAAAGAGAAAAAGTGATTTTTTAGCGGAGACTGAGGGGGAATATAAATGAGTTTTAAAGTTCATGAGATAGATGATAATACTATTGTTAATTATGTTCATATACAGGGTGAGTTTTTTTCCGATGTTTAGCATAGTAATCTCGGAAACTACAACAAATACAGATTTGGTTAAATGGGGAAAGAATTGCAGTTTTACTAGCTCTATTTAATTGGCATTTTGTTTTTTGGAAAAAGTGCATGGCTTACCAAATATTTCGCGGAAATGATTGTTTTGTTATTTTGTTCGGTGCCTGTGGTTCTGTTATTATTCACTTCAGAAGAAATATGTAAAGGAAAAAGTTGTAGGAAATTTTATGTTGAATAATACAGTTTAACCAATTTCTCTACATTAACCATATTTTTTGAGTTATGACCAAAATTTGGATTTTTTTTTTATAAAAAAGGTTTTTTCTCGAGGATTCTAATGATGTGCTACTTGATGTAGTTATTTTTAAAAATAAATAAGTTATGGTCATTTTTCATTTTAATTGACGAACTGTCACAATTAGTAAGCTATGGAAATATTTGATAGACGCAAATGTCAATTAATGAGAGATGTATGTAGATCATTTTGTGTCCAATAAATGTTGGTTGAGGTCTCGTAAATTAACATTATGAATTTTTCTAACCAAGAAAAGCGTGATATGATTGAGTGTTCATTTTGTGCCGTAAAACTGCCGTACAAGCTGCACAACAGTATTTAGAACGGTATTTTGATCGTAGCCAGGCTTCTCTACCTACCTTTAAGAGGCTGTACGATAATTTGGGAGAGTATGGTTCCTTTCGTAATGCAAATAGGACTGCAAGAAACATTACAGAAGAGGTAGAGGTAAACGTATTGGCAGGTGTTTTTATGCCTATAAGATAGTTGTTGCACAAACATTACACCCTGATGATTACAATAGGAGGCTTGAATTTTCTACTTGGTTTATTAAACTGTGTGTAATTGACCCACAGTTTAGACTTAAAATCTTGTGGACGGATGAAACACGATTTACTAACTGCGGCATGTTTAATAGACATTATGAACATTTATGGATGCAAAAAAATCCGCATTATGTTGAACAGAGAAGACCTCAAGTTAAGTTTGGATTTAATGTTTGGTGCGGCGTCATTGGCTCGACAATTCTTGGCCCATACATATTTCATGGTACTCTAACTGGAGATCGTTATCTTCACTTTCTGCAAAATGATTTTGATGATATGTTAGATGAATTACCATTACAGACACGTGGTATGCTCCAATGGTTTCAACATGATGGAGCGCCACCACATAATCAACGATCGGTACGATATCATTTAAAACGAAATATTCCCGAACTCATGGATACTCATGTTTTAAATTTTTACTTATAGGGAATGGTAAAAGGGTCTATCAAAAGTTGTATAACACTGTAACACTGATGAAATTAGGGAAGCTGTACTAGAATCTTTCGCTAATATTGATGGACGTTCCGTTAGAAAAGCAACAAAATCGGCTTTAAAAAGATGTAACTTGTGCATTAACCATAATGGTGGTCATTTTGAACATCTTTAGTCTTCAATACTTTTAATACGTTGTTTTGTATAGTTTAATAGTTTTTTTATATCACAATTTCCTTTACTTATTGTTATTTATCGTTTGAAATTCTATATTTATTACTTTCCCAGAAATTATTTTTATTTGTAACTCAATGGAATAAACACTTAGGTAACACAAAAATAATTATGTTTGTAATTTCGAAATAAAAATGAAAATTGTGATAACTAATTTCAAGTTTTTTAATTAGCGTGAAGTGCATCTAGCAATTATTTCCATAGCTTACTAACTGTGACAGTTCGTCAGTTTAAATAAAAAATGGCAATAATTTATTTCTTTATTAAAATAACTATATCAAGTAGCACATCATTAGAATCTTTGAGAAAAACCCTTTTTTATAAAGTCATGGCCTACTATGGTTTGCATTAGAAAAAACATCAGTTTGTGTCATAACTCAAAAAATATAACTAAAAGAAAGAAATAGGTTAAACTGTATCATGAAACATTTAATTTCCTACAACTTTTTCCTTTACACATTTCTTTTGAAGCGAATGATAACAGAACCTCAGGCGCCGAACGAAATAACAAAAAAATTATTTTCGCGAAATATCTAGTAAGCTGTGCACTTTTTCCAAAAAACAAAATGCCAATTAAATAGAGCTAGTAAAACTGCAATTCTTTCCCCACTTAACCGAATCTGTATCTGTTGTAGTTTCCAAGATCTCCATGCTAAACATCGGAAAAAACTCATCCTGTATATAGAAATGTATGCCCTTCCATAGAAAATACAATTAATTGATAATATTTCAGTTTTGTTTCTTTTTTCGAGTTTTTCTTCTAGTTAGTCGTTCCCAAATATATAAACGTTAGTGTATGTACGCAGGTCTTTTACTACAGAAATATTAGAGAATCGCTTCGAAACATTAAATTTAGATGCATATATATTTTGCAAAGTTTTTCGTATTAAAGTTGTAATAGGTATAAACATCTAACAATTTCGTAAAAGTTTAAATTTGAAAAGTTTATTTGGTTCATACCAGCGACTAGCAGGTATAATCGAAAATGCTTTGAAAGAGACAGTATATATTTTAGAATTTCCGAAACGGTACATTCATCTTATATCGCAATGTGGATAGAGCGTTGCAGGTGTTGGCATTCTAATTAATAGATAAATCGCGAAATTATCTTTATGATTAATTAGCTTATTCTGAAAATTTTAGTAACTGAAATCAGTCATACATTTAAACGGCAGACGGATATTGTTTAGTATAGCGTCTTCGACAAGTAAAATATTTACCGCGTCTAGCACGTGTACATTATTAATTATTACATACATACGGTGTACTACATATGTACGTGTATCTGTCAAAATGTTATACAAAATGTATCAATGAAAAGAAGCGTCTTGAAGATAGGTTACGCATGTCAATGCTTTATGAAACGTCAAAATAGTAGGCCGACATATGATGCATCTAAGAGACTATAGTAAGTAGTATGCCATTGTGCACACACAATTATATATTAATCGTTATAAATTAAAACCATATAGCTTATACACTGTAAGTGTATACGTATTTCCGCTGTAGTTTACGGTATAATTTAGAGAGAAGTAGGTAGCTTGGACAAACTTGTTTTAATGGTTCCTTACAAATATATTTAGAAATGATATAATATATGCCACAAACCTATAATGAGTGATAATTTATGAGTTAGGTTATCATAAAGCAAGAGATATATTTTAAATTATTATATAAACGAAATATAATTGACTAAGGAATGCGACTTTACTGAATTTACAAATAACAGCTGGTTTAGTTCATTGTTATTATGAATGCGACATAAATTACATTGGTGGATTATAACGATTTCGCATGAAAATAGGTTTGAGAGCGGGCCCCAGTCAAATGAAATCGTACCGCAATTTGATACAAACATTTGAAAGAACAGGGTTTGTAACTGACCTAACAAGATCAGGAATTAGTGATGTCCAAGTTCCAAAAGTTCTTCATGAACCAGCGCAAATGCGATATCCAACCGTTTGAAAATACTGTAGTATACAGGTACTACAGGTTTCGAAAATTTTATGCAAAATTCCAAAAATTAATCCACACAAACTGAAAATGCTGTTTGAATTAAAGGAAGAAGATTTGGCTTTTCTGTACGAGTAATGGCTCAGGTAAAAATTGAACCCGAATGGTTATCCCGTATTTTATAAACGAATGAGGCTAGTTTTATTGTGAATAGTGGAGCCAATATTCACAACTGTAGAATCTGGTCTGCAGAAAATCCACAAGAAATCATTCAAGAAAGTCACAAGTTTACTGCGGTTTTACAGGTAAATTGGTTTTCATTGCTCCGAGGAAATGTAGCATGGAGAACTCGTATCTGTGACTGTAAACGGTGAACGATGCTTCCAAAGAGATTATGTTATTGCGCAACAGTAAAACGAGCACCACAGAATTGAAAACATTCCAGTCAAAGAATTGTTAACCAACATTTCTCAAAATCGTGATTTAAACTAGAGCTCCTATCCGGATCCGGATAATTTTGGATCCGGATAATTTACTATCCGGATCTGAGTGCTATCCGGATCCACTATCCGGATTCCCTATCCGGACCCACCATCCGGATCCACTATCCGAAACCCCTATCCCAAACCTCGGATCCGGATTTGCTATCTGAAACCTCATATCCGAATCTGCTATTGAAAATCATCAAATTTGCATTCTGTTAGAGATTTGTATCAATAAAATTATTTTGTTCGTGAGTTCTCGCTAACATTAAAAAAATAGTAAAGAAAAAATGTTTTACGTTCCAACATTTTGCTTTGTCAAATAATAAAACACATCAATATTATTAATTAATATTATAAGTAGCTAATAGATATTGCGATGTACAACGTTTTAAGAAGGAAATAACTACTTTATTGGTATGTTAAATAAATAAATAAAATGAAAAATCGGGAACAAAAGGTATTTGGTCTGAAGAGAAACACAAATATAAGGTTTTACTAAATAAATAAGAAATATGATGTAACAATTATGAAGCACAAATCGGTTAATTCCAAACAAAAAAAGTTTCCAGTGGGTACCTTTCTGCTCAATCCAAGTTTTAGATAGCGGATCCGGATCCGAGGTTTCGGATAGTGGATCCGGATCTGAGGTTTTGGATAGCGAATTCGGATCCAAGGATTCGGATATCCGGATCTTAATTTTGTCGGATATCTGCAGCACTAATTTAAACAGACCCAGCGGAATACTGTCTGTGGGATTGTTTAAAAAGTTTATTGTTTAGATGACGAACAACAACACTACAAGAATTAAAAGACAATAATAAAAAGCAAACTGGTGCAATTCAACCAGAAATGTTACGAAATGCCAATACGAAATCTTACAACAACAAAGTGGAGGTTATTGTGCAATTGTCGTAACTGGTTTTTTTTTGGACATACTAAATCCCATTCCTCAAGCAATTTGATTCCGTTTGGTTTTGTTATTAACTGAATTTGTAAAAAATTAATAATTTAGATATTTAAAATATATCCCCTACTTTACGATAACGCCATTATGTATATTTATGTAACTGCATGATATATAGTACTTACCTTTTAATTCCAGATTTTAATTAAGATTCAATTGAATTCAGAATCTGAATTGTTTAGGTTTTATATTAATGCTTCTTCAGTGGAAGAAATTGTCGTTTGATTTGTGTCAAATATATTTAAAAATAACTTACCATGTCTATTAACAACAAAACATGAAAATTGAATGTAAAAAAATGTTTTTAAAGTATAATTTTATGTAACAATAGGAGTAACTCAAATGAGACTTATAGCAATGTTGTTTTTTACTATTATGCTCAAAGTCGTGGGGAAACGTAATAAAAAAAAATATTCAAGAACTTGATTCAACAGAATTCAGGTGTGAAACAAATTATTATTGTAAATGATACTGAAATTTTCAATATCTGTTTTTAAAATTGACCGTTTATCATTTCATAACTTTTTTATGATTATTGTATTTTTGAAAACAGATCTTGAATATTTAATTCACGCCTAATTTTTTTTTGAATCAAGCTCATGATAAATTTTGCCTTGGTTCTCCAGTCTCTGAGTGTTGAACCAGAAATAAATTAATATAGCGATCATTAATTTCACATTTATGGTTATATTTAATTTACATTTTAAAATATTTTCTTAATTAGATCAAATATAAACCTGATCTGTATATCAATAAACTCTATTGTTTTAGAATGCATTTATATTAAAACAAGCTAAAGTCAATAAATATAGGGTACTTAAGTTACAAGGATGATTCATGCTGACATTTACAAATCTCTAGAACTTAGTTACGGTGAAAAAGGCCCACATAATGCTTAGTACTTAAAATACCGAGCGCCCCCGTGATTGCGGCAGTCTTCAACATTCTAGTATAGTTACGAACTATAAACAATCCTCTTATGAGAAGCGAAAAACAAACTGAAATGAACTGTATATAATCTTAAGTGGAAGTTGAATGAGGGTAAGCGTATGATAATCTACGTCGTTAGTAACTAGATGAAAAAAAACATGTGGTGCGCATTACGTAGCCGAATTAACCCTCCTCGAATATTGGGGTCGATATGATTATAACGTCTAGGATGTCGACTTGTGTGTATGTATGCAACACTTGCTTCACCTTGGTGAAGTTCACTAACGTATTTTTTATTGTATGTGGTAATCGTTTACAGCAAAATGTACGTTAGTATTATTATATATATAAATATTATATACTAACAATAAGTCAATATTTTTATAACTTCGCATTTGGGGCGTAGCCGAAAACAATAAAATAAATTAATAAATTTCATTGCGTTGTTATATAATGCGTTCATTTGAAAAGTTCATCTAGTCGTGATGACATTTTGGTAAAAAAAAATCAGATAAATGAATAGGGTGTAAATTGATTAGGATCAATTGTCAAGCACAATTAGGAATTAAATTCTTAGGTCGAGATTTTAATTTAAACAAATTGTTCAATGATTGTTGGAAGATAGGTTTTAAAATGGCCTTTACCATCGAACACAATTTTTTCTGTCCAAATTGGTGATGTATGGGTTTACCAGGTTCAGAATTGCATCGAACAATATCAAATTCAGTTTCCACTTTTCCAGTGGACTAGATGCAATTTAAGAAAACATTGGATCGAACTCTAAACTCTTGTTCTGTTTTCTGAAACTGATAGTCTCTCCAGAAAATCAAGCAGCGGAGTAATTAAGAAACATACATCTCAAGTTGTCAATCCAATGGAAGAAATAATGGAAGACGAACCTCAAATATCTGGAGGCCACCTGAGTGAAAAAATTAACCTTTCTCTTGGTACAACACACACATTTTTGAAACAAACTTGACAGCGTTATCCATACTGTGTGATTGTAGTACAAGAGTTGTTAGAAATTGATTACCCACGTAGACTACAATTGTGTAAATGGTTTTTAAGTATGAACAATAATAATGAAGAGCTTTTACAAGGAGCCATCTTTACTGATGAAGAATTTGAAGTAGTGACAGTTCACATGCAATTATTGAGGAATTGCTACATCCAGAGGAAATAGGTGTTTGGGCAGCGATAAGACAAAGGCAAATCATTGAATCAATATTGTTCCAGGGAATATTTACTGCTCAAAGGTACCCCATAAAAATTTTAGAACAATTTATCAACCAGTTGGAGGATGACTGCTTACAAGATGGGTCACTGTACTTAAGAGAACTTTTTTTATCAGCGTACAATTAGTCGAAATACTTGGCGTGCACGCTCATGCGATTTAACACCATGCGACTTCTTCTTGTGGCGTTATCTAAACAATAACGTATTTCGAAGAGAAATGCATGAAAATTAATAACAATTCAATACTGTTGCAGAATGTTAGAAATTTTGAGCAAAGAGTTTTAAAATGTATTGATGTTGAAGAACATTTTCAGCACTTGTTATAATTTTTAGTTATCATTTATTTATTTCTATTGCAAAATACAGAGTACATTAATAATATTATTAATATTATTATATTATAGTGTTAAATAAATACTTACCTATTATTTGCTATATTAGTATAATATGTATAAACCTGTCAAAATATTTACTAATTTTAGGTTAAGTAGTCAGTTTTATTAACGACATATTTTAAAATATTCTCAATGTACCACATCTTACTTGATGACATTTTCAAATGAACGCATGTCATTTAGCAGCATGAATTCATTCATTTACTTAAATGAAGCTTTAATTTACAGTACCCAGATAAGACTTATTTTATTTTTGATATCTGACAGCTCTGACAGAATTATTTTACAAATTTAAAAATGTCGGCTTTCGAAAACAACAAAATGTTCCTTGAAACAAGAATGAAAATCAATACCAATATCAATAACAGAAGATGTTGATAGGTATAGTATAAGAAAAATGTTTGTCTTTAATCTCATAACATTAAAAGCAAACGTCGTATACCTTGCTTTTTATTAATCGGACCAAATGATAAAATCCGCTTCACATTAGGCAAATTAAACTGACAGCTATTTTGGCGGTAAACTAAAATGATGTGTTAGAATCAAATAAAGTACTTGTTATTTACACTTGGATATTTAAATAAATTTCACGTATACAACACATTTAAAAAGAAATAAGTGCACAATAATGTTATTTTATTATTTGCATTTATTTGTACTACATCAAATATGTTAACATAAATTTGTATTTTAGATATTTAAAATTAATATTACATACTATTATAAATTACAATAGAAAGAACCAAACTACATATCGACAAAAACTGGTGTAATTTAATTTTTCAAAAATAATAATAATAATAAATGGCTTTATTGTACCCAAACATTTTCTATATGTATATAAACGAAATTATAAGAATGATTTTATATTTTAAATACATAATTCTACAGTTCTTCAGCAGAATCGCTATCACTGTCGATACTATAATCACTGTCGCTGGTGTTACCATTTCCAACCGAATCAATTAATAGTTCCAGTACATCATCCATTAAGTCAACTAACTTGCCCATGTTGCCTTCTTCTGTAATTACATGTTCTATACATTTTGTCCACGTATCTGAGGTTATATTTGTAATTGCGGTTAACAAAAGTTCTTTCACTTCGGCTAATTTGAAACTTTTATTTTTACAGGTATTTCACTTCTTATTTGTGCCCAAACTAATTCAATAGGATTCAATTCACAATGGTAAGGTGGTAATCCACGGACAATTTCATCTTATGCCATTTCGTCCACTGCGTACACATTATAATATTCCTTGTGATGATTTTTATTTCCAATAACTCTAATCGCACCATGGAGGGATCAAACGGTATTTGTTTTTGAAGTAACCATTCTTGCATTTCCGCTTTTCGTGTTAAAGTTATTGGTATTTTTTTCCTTTTTCTGCTATGGTAAGATACCTTATCCATTGCAATAGCGCTATTGTCAGGTAATTTCTTTAAAATATTATTGAACCACTCCTTCAAAAACATTTACATCCATTTCATCGTGGCAATCGACTGTTTTTCTTCCTTCAAGTAGTAATAACCCATCGTTAAGAAAACCGTTTTTACAACCAATATGTAAAATAATTAAGCGTCTTCCTTTACAAGTAGGATTTGTGAGACCAGTAGTTACACCATTTATAAATCCTTGTTTGCGTGTTGTAATATTAACAGCTACCCACACTTTTGCTCTTGTGTGCCCTTGATTTAGCCATGTTTCGTCTAACTAATAGATTCGGCGTTGCTTATTTCTATATTTTGATGTTGAATATAAATATCTTCGTCTGCACAAAACAATGAGTTCAGGTTCGAGCACTAAACTTTTGCTATTACGTTTTAAATATCTGTAAATACATAGACTGTATTATATAAAACACTAAAATAATTAATATCCAAACGTACTTAAAATTAAGCGTCTTCATTATTTATACAAGGTTGAACGACTAATTAGAGGTATATTTTGATCTTCGCTTATTTTCTTTAAGATTTTGTTTAATGTAGGAAGTTCTCCATCGTAAAGAAAGTCATGTATGATTCTTCTTATCATGTATTTAATAATGTCGTCAAATGTATAGTGGCTTTTTTTCAGCTCGTTTTAATGGCGATGAAATTAATCCTTTAGTTTTATATTCACCAAGAATACGGAAAACACTTGTCTTCGAAACACCTATTATTATTGTTGATAAATATACATATATAATAATGTAATATAATGTAATATAACTATATATGATAATGTAATATAACTATAACTATTGACGTATGTTACCTAAACTGTACTAAGCTGTGGATCCATTTTTACAAGCAAATAGTTAAAAAAACAACTGATTTTCTTGTTTAAATGTAGTAGAAACACAAAAAGATAATAGAAAAAAATTTAACAAAATATTTACTTAATTAGCTGTGTCTACAATATGGCGTTGCTAACATACCAATCTTTGGCAGTGTAAACATGACCGGCAACAAACCAATCGTAAGCCTATATTTTGGCGGGCTATTTTCGATTGGGTCCCCTTATTTAAAAACAAGGTATAACTTAAAAAAAACAATGAAATAAAATGCTATGCATTAAATTGCCACACCCCAACTAACCAAGTTTTTATGGGAACTTGCTGATTCTAAGTAATGTGCGGTAAGTATTTAAAGTGGACGAGAAACAGAAAGTTATTGTACCCCACCGTTAACACATAGTTTACGTAAAAATGAAGTCATAGTGTTTTCACTATAGCTGAAATGGAATATGATTATTGATAATTTACTTCCATATTGTATTTAACCGATTTGAATATCAATTGTTTAATGCAATTTTAACAGATAAGTCTCCACGAAATGAATCCTACATACTTTACAATTCCTTCTCTTCTACAATATAATTTAGACGTATCCCAATCACAAATAAAAGCAAAAAAGGGAAAAGTTCATTCTTAAAAGAAACCAATGATATTTCATGTATTTTCACAACATAATAATTTGTTCCATTTAGTATTCAAAATAAATACCGCCTTTTAAAACAGCTCAGTAGAGCAAATTGCTAACATTAAGCAACTTTCGTTTTTCCATTGTTTCCAATGAGGTATTTTTGTGTGTGTAACATGGATCAAGTGATGCAGTAGCAATAGTGATTATTAATATGAAGAAAACCAGAATTTTAAGTAATACTCTCCTAAACAAAGATACTCATTTTTATACATTCTATGATTATATATCTAATATGACGTAAGTTGAACAGATCGGAAGTTAAGCCCTCTAAAAAGTACACATTCATAAATCAGATTTCTTAATATTTCAACGATAAAAATAAACTAAGTTGAGTTCGGATCCAACACTGCACCTCACGTTCATATAACTGAAACTGTCTTAGAAGGAAATAAGGAAATTATGCCCAATTCAACTTCACAGAAATTGAATTTTTTCCTAGTAGCAGAGAAACGGAAATGTGGATGATGACACAGCAATACAAGAGAAGACAGCAGTAGTGAAATGGTTACTAACATCTCCAGGGAGTTCGAGTCTGAACTTGTAAATATTATAAACCATCCATGCAAATTTTATTCTGATTTGTTACAGTCCGAGATAAAATTCTGTAAATGCTGCATTTTGGCTTACGTACAGGTAAGCAATATCCTATCCGCCCAGCGCTTCCAAGTTTATTTGTATGAATAAATTTCCATTACATATTTATTTATATATTAGATTATCATAAAATGCACATAGTTTTACAAATATGTCCTTTTTGAATAAATAAAATATGTTTGAAGGAAATATCGTTGTGTTAAATTTATCAAACACCCTTTCGAGTTCTACCAGCTAGATAATATAGCTAAAAGCATGAAATTTTGTAAAATATTGAGTTGATTAACAAATTTCGAACAGCAAATGCCAAATAACGCGGTAATATCTAATCTGCAATTTTAAAACTAGTTTATACCTACCTGTATATATGCATAGCATACATAAATTGCATCATCAAGAACATTCGATTAAACTTCGTAAATATTTCTTGTAAATGAACTTATACTAATTTCTTTCAACATAAGAGAATAATAGTTTCGTTTAGCGTGCTGCAGAAATATTTGCTATTATGGCATTGCATTAAAAGTAAAAAATAATATTTCTAAATTCGAATTACGTAACAATAAAATATATTGAATACTATCGGTATTAAAAGAAGGAATTACCTACTTCAGTTATATACATATTGTTGTGTTGCTGTAGATACACAGCAATATGTACGAACTTGCTCCCTACTAAGTTGTCCGAGTTTCTTTTTGGTTAAATCCCGTTATTGAATATATTTTCAATCAGCAAAATGTAATCGTGAAAGTCAGTTCTTTATAATGGTATTCACAAATCATGTTGATCAGGTCAACACCACCACTTTATGGTTCATGTTTAATGAATGGAAATCTTATCTAGCAAACGCAACCTAGAGATTGAGAATCGAGGGTTTGATGTTTCTCGTGAACAAATTCAGACGTGTATGTTTAGTTATAACGCCTTCTTTACCCTTCTGTTGTTTTATTATAATTATATATTGAATCTTTTGTTTCATTATAATATCACCGTCATAACTCGCCGAAACATCTTCTGAGTTTAGTATTACAAAAAAATTAGAAAATAAATTTGCACCGGACATTTCAAACCTATCATACGTACGTGAACTCTGATTACGCTGATAATTTTAGTGCCTTCATTTTCTGCAATATGTTTGAAAAAATATGGTTATATTAAGCTCTATTTATCAATTTGGTTTTATTTCATCATGATTGTCTTTTCTTTTTCTTTTTTTAGGCTTGAATGTAGAGTAGAGAGCACACTTTCCAATCCAGCAGGTTTTGGGCGCAACGCCTATCAAAGAAACAACAGGAGATACCTATGTGCTTACTTATTCGTTCTCGTTTTGGTAGAGATATGCTGAATAAGTAAAAAATATGAAACAGCGAAGATGTTACCGGTCCATGAACTAAACGACTGATAGCAGACATTAAGACATGGATCAACTGGATATGGTGTTTCCAGGTCATATGCTCTGAGATTCAAAAATGATGAAACTGATACCTGTATATACTGTGGTTATGAGTGTTTGAGATGGTAAAACTTATAAGATGTTAACTACGTGTAAGGGAGTAACTAACACCAAAGAAACTAATGGCAAAAATAATGGAAAACATATAAAACTGGAAAACCATACATGGATTGATCTCCGAGATTATGAAACGGAAAGAATGAATCGGCTGAGACAAAAAGACAAGTGATGGAGAAAAAAACTACTAATATAATCTTTGTTTGACAAGGAGGACAGTCATAATGGTATAACCATAGGAAGGACAGCAGTTTGTCATAGGAGCTATCTTTATCGGAACGCAGAAACTGATGATTCTACTTATAATCGGATAATTATGATTCTAATGATTGCGGTATCCCGAGACTGGATAATTCAGAAATGTTATCTATAAGTAAACTCAGCTATATGCATACCTGTTAACCTCTAAGATGGTGCAGTTCACATAAATTATGCTTTGATGACCGAATAAAATAATAATAATTTAGTGCGTATTATTCGTGAATTTTATTTTCCTTCTGTTTAAAAAATACAGAGAAACCTAACTTTGATCTCTTAGGTATAGTATGCAAAAGTAGTAATTCCACAATTTAAGATAAAATTATACCCCATTAAAATTTATATTCTCTAGAAAATGATTTTACTTTTATACGTCTATCATTGATACAGAAACATATTTCTTCACTCTGAACAGCTTATCCCCATATATCCACTAAAAAAGCTTCGCAGCGCAAATCACGGCCATTTTTCTTATTTTCGTCACTTGCGTTCTACATATAAAAACGTGATATCGTTTTTAGCAGATTTGCGCCCTTTAAATTCCTAGAGTTGGTGGAATGATGTGGTATTCTATGCAGAAGGGTCGATTTTATTCTTATGTGGAGCGCGAATACCATGAAACATTATATGCTTCGCCTGCCTGAATCGTTGTGATTCCTTCAGTTGATTTCTTACCCTACGAGAAGTTATACTTTCCTATCGCCGATATCAAAGCGTCGCCTCCACTTTTCAGCAGAGATAAAATGAAACGTCGTTCATGAAATAAAGAACGTAAGGAAGGTTCTTCGTTTGAGTGTGCCTACTACATGCAAATTTTACAACGTGGTAGGATGTGTCCTTTTACAAATAAAATCATCAGTAATGTAATTCGGAAAATTCAAAATTAGGCTGGATGACACATCAACATTTTGGACTAATAAATTGTTTTTTATAATAATAATACGTGATCAATGCTGAAACCAGTAACTTAGGTTTCAGCTAAAAATTATCGGTTGGTTTGGCAATATTAACAGTTATTATATTATTTCTATGTCTGTTGATGTAATTTATGGTAGATTTCCGCGCACGCTAATATATTTCCTTTTCAGTTAGTCCAACGTTTGTGATGTTACATTTACTTCCACTTGCATTTGTTTGATGTTGTTGCTATGCGTACAGGTACACAATTTCAGAACTAGAATTTTGTTGGAGAACGTGTTATGATTAAAACAATAAATCAATAGGGAATGATTAAATACTATTGCAATAAACTATAAAAATGGACTATACTATAATGAAGATATAATATACTTAAAATCTTAATACACTGGACTTTCAATTATCGGCGTCTCTTTTACTGATCGAGTTAGTCGTTTATTATTGCTCCACCCAGATGCAACATCTCCATCAAGTTGTGTTGACTTCTGCACTGTTAATATACTTATATTACTTAGAAGTAAGTGAAAAATAGTTGCAGGTTTTCTTGAAACGAAATCTGATGCAATTCAACATTTGAACAATGGCTAGACAATTAAAAATGTGGCTATTGATTTGGGGAAACAAAAAATGTCTGGGGTTTGGGTATCAGTCGTAACACTTTGAAGAGCAGTACGAACCGATGTCTGATGCTCCTTTTGTGTAGTTTTGACACCTCAAAGGAGTGGGTGGTCCTGTTAAGGTACCTGAGTTTCACAGCAACTACAAAAAACATTCACTGCCTTATCTAAAATTGCGGAATTTCTACCTAAAGTAGAGAAGATAGTTTTTAAAGATGGATATACCTATGTACAATACAATATTTACACAATAAAACTGGTTTTAATTCTCAGTTGCTCACATTAAAAGCTGCAACAAAAAACTTTGAAAACTACTGCTCTCGCAAAGAAGTAAAGACAGAATTACGATTTTGGCTACCTGACGTGTTTCTGGTTCTTGAAAAGTAAAGCTGCTGCTAAATTTAAGTCTAAAAGTTTCTCAAAATATAAACCTCAACAGTCTGCAAACAAGTGTGTCGTAATCAACAACGCCTATACAGTGCAATATTCAGTGAATAATTTTGTATAGAAATACCAAATCAGAAAAATATAAGCCACCTTAATCAACTCGTCGATGACTCATCCATTGCAAATCCAATCACCAACAAAGACCATCACCAACGATTGGGACAAAAGAGATTCGACGATAAAAATTAGCTATGAAAGGCTTATGAATACGACGGATAAGATACAATTATTGATAATTTATTGTAAAATCTAGTTACCCGTGCATAACAAATTGTTGTTTATTAAATAGTGCATTATTTTGTATGTCAATTGCAGGTTAATTTGTGCAATTCGGTTGGATAGTGTTTGAGAAATAGTCCATATGCCACAACGTTATTACCATATCCCGGTTCAAAATTATCACAAGATTGTTACAAGAAAGTTTTAAAATCTTATTTCAAACGTCTGTTACAAGATTATAGCCAGAAATTATTAGTAAGTTAGATGATTAACTACAAAAATCTGCCAAGAAATTGCAACAAAAAATAGGTGCAAGATACTATCACAAGATTATTAGGTACTAATAACAGCCATGACTGCAACTAGTAGTGGTTACTACAAGAACCTGTTACAAGATTAATGCTAGACAGGAGATTACTACAAGAAATGATTGCAGCATTGTTACATAGAGTTTGGCAACCTTCTGTTATCGAAAAAATGAAATTATGACGAGAGAACCGGATAATAATTTACTATGATTTCAAGAAAATCTTGAACGCGTATTAGTGTGAGGAAAGATTAAAATCAACATTTAGGGATCTCGCAGCATCATTGGTTACTGTTTATAGATGGTATAAAGAATTTGAACGCGGTTGCAAGTCGGTGGTGCACAGAATAGGAGCTGGCCTTCCTTTAACTGCTGTTAATCCCGAAAACATTGCGGCGGTGAAAAAGATGGTGGAAGAGGACAACCACATTACCTATGCAATGAAGATTAGACCCTCGCAAGTGATATCAATATGGCACGATCATTTACATTTGAAAAAGGTTGTAACTCGGTACCTACCCCATCATCTGACACATTGACAGAAAGCAGAATGTATTAGAATTTGCCAACACATTTTCAATATGTTGAATGCTGAAAGCCATCATATTATTTCTAAAATTATAACTGGCGATGAAACATACATACCGTTTTTTGTTGTTTGATTTTTTAGAAGCAGTTTGATGGCCGCAATTAAATTAAAAGATCAGAAGGCAGTTGCCACTACATGATATGTTGAAAATTGTACACTTGTAGGAAAGTGTTCAGTAAAGTGCCAAGAAAGGGAATCATGTTTCATCATGACAACGCGTCGTCCCATACAGCTGGGCCAACAACTGTACAGTATTCAGCGGAAAACAAAATCAGAATTATAAGCTTCATCATCCTCCTTACTCACCGGATTTGGCGATGTGTGACTTCTGGCTATTTTTTGGCCTTAAAAACCACCTGAGACGAAAAAGTTCCGCCCAGGGGAAGAGATGGACCTCGCCGTTAAGTGCTTTTTGATAGTATCTCTAAAGACGACTTGTTGAACGCTTATAAACTATGGAAGGAGAGAATGGTTAAGTGCGTATGTTGCTAATGACGGTGAAGAAGACGCAAATACGAACACCATAACTACAAATATATCACACCTCAACGCACTGAAATCGATCTAAACTGTTCTTGCTTGCTTGTTGTACGCCAGACCATATGTGCTTTTTGTAGTGGTGCGTTATGTTTTTTTCCGAAAAATAAACAAATTTAGTATAACTCCCCAAGTTCTTTTATTATTTTTACCATCATGCCACTTAGCCTCCGTATTATACAGAGTTTTTCGTATTCAAGACTGTTCTGGTTCCAATTAGCAATAATAATAATAAAAGTGGGAATGATTACTTCTAGTTTTTAATAAATCTTGACTTGCAACTAGCAAATAATATATTTGTGAGTAACAAGTCAAAAACATAATTAAATTGTACTAATAACTTTAGGCAAATAAAGATAAAATGAAAAATTCTCGGAATGTCAAAATGAACACTACCTAATTTTTCGAACAGATTTTCTGATTTTGATGTAGTTCAATTCAAATACCATATTAAATCTAGAAAAAATTGTTTATTTTCTAACCTGTTATTCATAATCTAAGATTTTCTAATGGACCAAATTTATTATTGCAATTAACTCACAGCAGTACCATTGTCAGAGTGTAATTAAATGCAACATTTAAGAAGTACTTGATTTCCACCCTTGGACACATGCCCATCGAGATTACCGGATCCCAGATCATTGAAGTTCTTAATACGCATAGACGTATGTATGTATCTCAAAATGCCAGGTGCTTAAAAAACAATAGGAGTTTAGTAGAAGCGTTGCACAGACTGATGAGCATATAGAGCAATTAGTGTTAGCTTGCTCATATGTTAATAAACAAACCTTTCATTGTTGCGGCTGTCTTCCTTTATTTACGTATCAATATAGAAACCTTACAAATCATTGCCTTTCATTCTTTAACAGCAAAATTCCCTTACATAACTTCCATTACATTTGGTGCAATCCGAAAACAAAAGTACCATAAGGAAATATTTAACTAGTATTCATTATGTTATTTAAAAAGCAAAAGTTGTTTCGTTTCTGATTTAACTGAAAGTGAGAGAGACCACCAACCCAAGTGCAACTTTATATACCAGTACCAGATTACGAAAATGTTTAATGAAAATGTTTTGACTCAAGAAACCTGGTTGCTATTTACTATAGTTGGTGAAAATACGCAAACGTTTGATTAATGTATATTTATACCACACGCTTTTGATTTTTCGAGCAGAACTAGTAGCTTTAAAATGTAATAATTTTTCCGGTTAATAAACAAAATTATAGTATTTGTACACAACATCCTTGGGAGGGAATAAAGTCAGAATGAAGTACAAAGCAATCGAAATGCGATCCCATTAATTCCGGATTTGTTTGTTTTTCCCAACATAAAAGGAACTAATTTACATTTACCTCTTTTTCACCGTGGGAAATCACACCGTATTAACATTATTTTGGTTAAAATGTCGCTTTGAGCAACTTCAACATTTGAGGTTTAATTTATCTGGACGGCCAACACGCATTTTCGTGTATTAGAATTGGATGTAGATTCAGATTAGTTTGAGAGTTTTGTTTCAATGAATTAACAAACAAGTTATAATATATGATTGCTAAACGCAGGTGTCCGGTTTTCACAGAAATGTTTAAATAAGCGCATATTTTACAAGTTGCAACACCGCAAACAGTGTAATTTGTATTTGAACACCTTGATTCAGGTAGAAATCCTAATACCTCGTGGATTTTATTATCTGGGCGCGAAAGTACCGCAATTTCCAATATAACCAGCTATTTTTTCAATGCATAAACCGGTTAGTGTCACTATCAAAAAGATCAATAGTTTTTTGACTTTGTTTGCAAAAGACGTGCAATATGCTCCCAGTAAAGAGGTAGAATTCGAAAAGTAGGGTAACTTTTCGAATTTTGAAGTATTAATTTCCCATATTCTATTTAATTTCAGTCAGTTGCGAAATTTGCGACAATTAACCATGTTATTATTATTATTGTTGTTTGACATCTAAACCTAAAATTATTACAAAATTATCATAAAGTAAAGAATATATTTTAAATTCGTATAACTGTTTAACTGCTGTTTAACGGTAAGTTAATAACAAAAAATGAACGAAATCGACTTGCTTAAGGAATGGGATTTTACTGTATCTATGTAAAACACTCCTAGATTACGCAGATTTCGCACGAGTTTTACAGCGGAGTCCTGACAACTGAAAGTGCGATTTCATTCTAAAATGTTAAGGAACAGTATCTGTAGCTGACTCAGATAAGATCAGAAAAACGAAGAATTAGTGTTGCCCAAGTTGCAGAGATTCTTCATGAAAATCAGGACATGTATAAAGTGAAAATGCTTTTTGAATTAAAGGAGGCACATTTTGGCTACTACATAGATACCAATTGTCTTGGCGAGTAATGGCTCAGATAAAAACTGAACTCCCGTATTTTAAGAATAGATGAGGCTAATTTTATTCTCAATGGTGGATCCAATACCCGAAACTGTAGGATCCGGTCTGTAGAAAATCCACAAAAAATCGTTCAAGGAGATCTTTATGGCAAGAAAGTCACCGTCTAGTGCGGCTTTACAGCTGATTTTGTCATTGGTCCGTATTTCTTCGAGGAAATACAGAATGGAGAAGCCATATCTATAACTGTAAACGGTGGACGATACTTGCAAATGTTAAGAGATTGTGTTATTTCACAGCTACAAAATGAACACCACCGAATTTAAAAGATCATTTTTATACAGGATGGAGTACACCCATGCAATTTTCGACCAGTCAAAGAATTATTAACCAATGTTTTTTTAAATCGTGTGTGCAGATATATCGCAAATTTGTGGCCACCAAGATCATTTGATCTTACCCCAGCGGAACACTGCCTGTGGGGTTGTTTGAAAGGCTTAGCGTTTAGAAGACGACCAATAACAATGTACAATTTAGAAGAAACGTTGGCAAACTTTCAGCAACAAAATTACTACATCCCATTCCTTAAACAATTAGATTTCGTTTATTTGTTATCAACTTAATTTGTAATCTAGGTCAACAAACACACTGTCCATCTAACAAGAAATTTAAGAAATTTTTATATTCATTTTTCTAATAGACTGCAACTAATTGTCTGTTGAAAATCTTCATATCAACTGATTGAGTTGAATTTAAAGTATGTCTTGCTCAGTTTCGCGTTTTTCTGTTCCACTTTTCAGACAAACTATTTCGCAATCAACTATTCCTAGTATTCCGTGAACTACATATATATTTACTCAAAAAGTAATAAGTGAATAAACAAGAATTTTTCTTATTCTGCCCTAGAGCCCAGTAGGTTTCTTATTTAGAGGATCGGTATTTAATTATTACATTGCTTTCAACTTTGATAGAAGTACGGTAGACTAAAAGTATGATGCGTGAGTGGTCGAGAGGATAATTTCTAAATTGTCAATCGAGGTCTGCAGTAACATATTTATTTAACGTGTATGTTAAGGTGGAATCAGTTAATATCAATTTTCTAGCAGATTTTATTTAAAGTTTAAAATGACGTGATTTACAACGAACAAGTTGGTTCGGTCTTTATTTCTTGATTTCGTATAATTCAAACACGTGTTAAATGCTTCTTACTAAAACAGTTTCAATTCAACCATTCCAGGTCAAGTAGGTTTAATCTATTTAGCTAGAATCCCTATGATCAGGTAGCTAATAATAATAGTTAATAAATAAATATATTTCATTTGGCAACCTGTATTTGGCCGATTATCCACCTGATGGAGAATGGCTCTAATTCTAGTACATTCTGTCTTAGATTATATTGCGTAATCAAAACAAACATCTAACACTAGCATCTAACACCATGGAAGGAGACGGAGCGTTACTTTCAATATCAGAGATCTATTTGTGTATTCCACTGTCGTACCCTCCTTAGAGGAAAGGTAAATGTTCTTTCTCCCCCTATCGTATTCATGCGTTTTCAAAATTACAAAGATTAGAAAGGGGACCATGAAAGCAGGTATATCTAATAATACTATATCACTGGCGGTGTGTACAACGACGAGTTTCTCGGCTGAGTAAAGGACGCGTCATCCCCTTTTAGTGCGATGACGTCACATGCCACTTCACATCTTTCATCGATCCACAATTGTTCAAATGCTCGAAGGCGAACTACACAGTTACCGTCGTTACTCCAGTCGTTCCGGAAGCTTCCGGATTTCTAACGTGAAGAGGAACACTATAACACGGACTGGTGGAATTTTGTGGTATTACGTCGCTTATGCATAGTTTGCAGGAACCGACGGAATGTGTCGGAGATTACATAGTAATTAGATCAGATGGAGAAGACGTAAAGAACGGCCCGAGAATAGGCGGTTCGCCTGATACGCCTTCGAAAAATAAACTTGAAGCGGCATGTAAAATGCGACGAGCTTCTTCTGATATTTAATTAAAAATATGCGCGGAATTTTGACATCGATTTCTTCCTACCTTCGGCTAAAACCGATCGGCTTAAAATGGTAAGGGGCTCCAACCGGCAGACCTCGAAGATGACAAAGTAGGGCGTCAATATAGCGAACGTCTTATAGAAAGGAAGTTATTCGCTGGGGGGGCCGTACTACAAACAATGAGAAACAAAATATAATATCGAATTTCTACTTATCTATCTACGAGTATAAAGTATGAGGTCGACTACTGGAAATCAAAAAAGCAGTTCTCTGTTACATACAGGGTGTATTTGGAATAAAAGTAAAAAATATTAAGAATGGTAAAATACAATTATGTAGAGTATAAATCCAAAAAATTTTTGTTCGATTACGACGCGAATGCTAAAATTAAAATCTCCCTTATAAATTGTAATATGCGCCGCCTATTGAATCGAGAATTTTGACCTCGATCAATCTAGCATAAGATATCGCAAATTCCTGCATCAGTTCTTATTAAGATATCCCCTTTTTCATTCCTCATGTTCCCAAATAAAAGTAAGGTAATAACAAATTTATTCCCAAAAGATCAGCAAAACAGATATAGGGAAAGTCACAAAGAAAGTTAAAATTATATCTCAGTGAAAAACTAATACTAACAACAATATAATAATAATAAAAGTATCAATAATAATTTAATATGTATATTTTAATAGCTAGAACCTGTAGGGACTGCTGAAATAAGATTAGTGGCTTGTGGCTATATAACATCTTCGTCTGGGATCATGTTTATCTTTATTAAGTTGCAATTTATTAAAATTGTCATAAGCATAAAGAGCAAGCTCTAGAATGAAAATACAGGGAAAATTTAATAATTTATGTCTTCTCTAGCTGAGCTAATAGAAATATCTTTAGACATGGTTGAATTTCCCCAAACTGAATTCGTAAGAGAGTCTGTTATGAGCATAAGCATAGTACATACCCATTAAATGCAGACCCGTTATGATCGGCCTTAAGTTTCGAAAAAAAAAAACAAATTGAGTTTGGTTTAAGTAGGTAACTCTCGCAATGGGTCTTCCAATTAAGAGACTGATGTATCCACATTCCCAGAAATTCAGTCCGCGATGGTAAGCTGGTTGTTGCGCAGTGAAAAATCTAGATAAAAATTCGGTATGGGCTGACGCTGATTGGGATGAAAATATAAATAAATGCTTTTTTTATCACTATAAGTGTCAACTAAAATAGCACAATTTTTATCTGTTGCCATTACTGCAACGTTATCTGCATATAAAGCTGTTGAAACATTGTGCAATATATTTCAGAAGAAAACTTTCTACGGCAACACTGTTGTTCTACTAAATAATAATCTACCGAGTTCTATTTCGCAATCCAATTTAAAGCGTCCGCTCTGATTTCATAGGCTTGTAGTTTGTTTAAAAGGACATCGTGGGAAACAAATTTTAACGCCTTCCCTAAATAAAACAAAAACTACAGGGCACACATCGTTTTCAATAGAGGTCATAATTCCATTAATAAACGATTTTAAAGCACTAGAAGTAGAAAAATTCTTCCTAAAGCCGTGCTGGCAATTTGTTATTATATTAAAGTGAGACAAAAGTGTCTCTAACCGTTTTAAAAAACAATATTCAAATATTTTTGAAAGAGAAGATTTAAAAGCTACAGAACTGTAATTTGGTAGCAACTTTTCCAGCTGTTTGGTCTTTTTTAGTAGGGTTGAAGCTCACCTTGTTTAAAAGATTTATTACTTAAAATATTAAAACCAGGATTATTGATGTAAAGACAAATTTTATAATATAAGGTGGAATATCCTCTGGTCCAACAGAGAAGGAATTTTTAATTTAGGGTTAAGAACTGATCAGAACTAATTACTGATAAAAAGCCTCGCAGATGCTGGTGTATGTGTTGATGCTAAAAACTTTTTTGTCGAGAATTATGTTATATTAACTTTGTAGGATGCATGGAAACTAAAGAAAGCGCATCTGTCGCTTTATGTATACAGTAATTTGTTCGCGTTCGTAGTATGTACACACTATACGTATAGTAAAATTTCCGTCTACATTGCAAGCGAACATTGCCTTGATAGCGTGCTAAAGACCCACAGCGAGCGGATCGTCAGCACGCATTCACTGCAACATCAACTGCAACGCGAACATTCGTCCACACTTGATATGCTGAGTCCGCATTATGCCTCGTACACACCTATACGCCTGAAACATGCAACACAACGTGTAACGTAACGTGTAATGCAACGTGGACGGTTTTAATTTTACAATGCAACAAACAACGCGCATTTCATTGCCACAAACGTTCCGCGGTGCTCGTCGAGTATGGATGCGCGCAGTAACGAATTCTACCATCTGGCTGTAGCGTTTGCAGCTTTTATACTTTTGGAGGAACTAGTTACTGATAAAAAGTCTCGGGGATGGTGGCGTTACACTCTGACTGATATTTTTCGATATTAGTAAAATGACGATAATAGAAGAAGCTTGAAACCAGAGAATTGTTTATTCAACTCGTAATTAATGTACTAAACAGATTTCATAATTGCCTAACTTCTGGTATGCATCAAAAAATAACACCATATGCGTTTATGTTTGCATGTTTTAATTACCTAGTAGTATATAACAGTATACAGGGTGTCCGCGATATACAGAGCATGCATTTAAGGGATGATAGCTACAACGATCTAGAAACAAAAACATATAATACACCTTGGGTCTATCTGTAAGCGTAAACGAGAAAAAAAATATTTCTCATGTCACAAACTTCGACGCATACTGTACAGCAGCAGCCGATCAGTGCAGGATTTACGCGACGATTACAGGCGTGTGTTCTTGCAAATGGGCAACACATCGAGCCTTTCCTGTAATAGATTTTCTCCTGTCTCTCAAAAAGGTCCTTTTTAGGACTACCAATTTATCACAAATAAAAGAAAAGAACTAAATTTTGTAGTAGCCTTTACGAAACAGCTTAAAGCGGTCTAGCATAATTGCAGTAAAATTACATTGTTTTCATTTAATGCGACTTTCCCTCAGCTTAAATTTTCATTTACCGATCGAAAGCTGCTATTAAACACGTCCTTTTCACTCTAACTTCAACATAACATCGATTTTATTGTCATAACATTATTTAAAAAACGCAAAGATACATGCCTCTACTTATCGGATATTTTTAAAACGTATGGCCATTGACTTCGTACGATATGGTACGATACAATGGTCTAATGTAGTTCAAGGTCGTATAAACATATGTTGCTTCGCTTGCATCTGTGATAGAGATGTGCTCTATTGAATACGTGTACAGTATGGCGTAAGAGAAATGACACGACGCTTCAGTTTCAAAGTATTAAATAATTCGTTTTCGTCGTTGTTTTCAGTTATTTTCACCTCTAAATTTTTGATAGGGTTTTTTGGATATTCAAGAAGAAATATGGATGAGTTTTCTTGTACAGTTTGACCAAATAAGGTTTTTTAGAAATATTTTTTTTTCTCGTTTCCCTTACAGATAGACCCATGGTGTATTAAATGTTTTTGTTTCTAAATCGTTATAGCTATCATCCCTTAACTGCATGCTTAGTATATCGCGGACACCCTGTATAACATCATTTGGAGCAGCTATGCGCGTAGCTACTGTTAGATCAACATCACTATTATGTATAGGTTACGTTGTTAGACGGCCATACTATTCATATTACATAAGCGGCGATTTAACAACTTCTCACAAAATCAACAACTCCAAGCTGTATTATTGTACTGTATAAACACAACCAATACATCAATTGACATACTCGCATCAGTATATTTCAGTTGATCGCCCTAGTGTAGGGAATTGTTGCTGTTTGTATTAGAATAAACGAAATTCGGATTCCATCCTTGTTGATTACAGATTTAACTTGTATTCGGCATTAATTACAGTGATTAATTGATCCTGAACTATTTAGTTTGTCAACACAAATGTATGTGTGTAAATGGAAATGCATCTGTTTGCACAAGCTAACCTTATATTCAATACAGAAAGGATAACATTATATAACATTATTTTTGTCCTGAAATAGAGTTCACTGTGCATAAGCTATACGCAATAAGATAAAATGTTCTGAAATATTTGTTTATCGAGAAGGATTTATGTGCAGCCTCACAAACTTACATAGATATAGCACATGTATGTTTTGCATTGAATGTGCTTTTTGTTTGAGCTTAACCATGGCATGGTACATTAGTTTCGAATCATGGAATTTTTAAGTGTCTCGTTCTTTCTTACTTCTAAATATACCGACACGATTTAGTAGTGCTATTTATTTCATTATTGTGCTAGAAGTATTCAGAGAAGTTAGGCATTGGAATTCTTTCATTACAAATATGAACACATTTATTCTCTGCGGAGTCCTAGAAAAATTGCAACTTATGTAAAAAAAGTAATACACAACACAGCGGCAAGATAATACGACAATGTTCGGAAGAAATGGAGGAAATACCGCCGCTAAAATGTCAGAGATTTTTCTCTTCTCGTGAACTGACAATCCAATTCTATCAGATGTAAAAGCTAAAGTAGTCTTCTTTTTCTAAAAGGGGATACAATATGTAAAATATTTCTAATATAAAAATAGTTATAAATGTACACATAATACCTAGTAGCATAAACACAACGAAAAGAAATAAGATACTTGTATAATATATACTAAAAATACCAATGGCATCTATTTTATGCAGTTTACAACACGTAAGGGTGTGTAGAACTACCATTACTTCGAGTAGTTCTTCCGTATTGCCTTAAAAATCCTGAAAGGCGCTGAAGTGCAAAACGTGAAGTGACAAATCACTGGAGACGCTAGTTTTGTTTGTTTTGCTGCAGTCGTTTCTCGTTGTTCCAGTGCAACACTTGTCGCATGGTCGGTGAACTCGAATGGCTCCGGTTTAAGATCAAAGTCGTGTTATGGTAATTGAAAATCGAGCCGGCAAACACAGAGAATTTCTAGCTACCGTCAAGAATAGCATTTGTATAAATAAAATAACAGAGCACAAGAACAATAACTTCAGTCTATTATGAAAAAGTTAAAACGATGCAACCATTAACAGGAAAATTGATTTTCATGTTATTTTGATATGAGTTCAACGAAAGTGTCTTTTAAATTATGGCGGATAGCTATAGGTTTGTTCCAACATACAGTTTGTGATAGATTGGAGATTTATTTTAGTGCGCAGGCGCAATCAGAAATTAATTTCCACCTGTTTGCAATTTGCCTGGAACGCGTTAAAAAACAATTTGAAATGTAATTTTCTACTGTAAAGAAATTGAATTTAGGATACAAAAATTTTTCCAATATATACAAAATTTGAGTTTTCAAATGCGTCGTTTTAAATGACTAACTACTAACCTCGAAATTGTAAACTACCAATGTAAAATGGAATAAACTACGCATGCGTAATGTACAGACTCTGAAAATCAGCAAAGAATTCGCAAATTGTTCTGACTATCAGCAAACAGTTTCCAATCGATTATTGATTTACTTGGAACACCGAATTTCAGTTTTCAAATTTGCAAAATTACTAATGCGCAGAATCCAGATAGTTTCGTATTCTTGTTGGAGCAATCCTTATGTAAACAAACTAAAGACATAACTTCGCTTGCTCTAAATAACATACTAAAACTATGTATGTATTCCACGAAACCAACTTGATAAGTACGAAGAAAATTCAATAAGTAAGGCAGGAAGAGCTATTACAAAATTATAGTCAAGTAAAATATGGGTCAAGTAGGCCCCGGATACGGCGTAGTGCAGAGATATTCGTCTCGTAGCCTTAACGTTTTCGTAGATTATATCCCGAGGCAATAACAAAATTTTACTATGATAGATTACGTTTCTGTTGTGGAAGTAGGCTACTCACTGAGAATTTCAGAACACTGTAAACATAACCTTATCAGTTGAGGTCACAGCCAATTCGTTTGTTGACGGTGAAGAAGTTCAGAAGACGAGTTCATCAGCAACAATCCTGTTAAGCATATCCTCTCCTTATGCTGCATACCGAAAATAGGATTGCAAGGACAACCGCCTCCAAACCGTCTATATTTAATAATAATCTCCAATCGTTGTCTAGATATCTACTGTTAACAACCTGTTAGAAGATTCAAGCAATTGTGCATCAGTTCATAAGCTAAACCATAAGAACACTCTATAACGGTTTCTATGCTGTCTGTTGTTACCCACCGGGCCTGTTCCAATCATTTCTCCTCTTATTTTCAGTTTCCCCGCATAAATTTGTGGCTCTTTTAATGGCTCTTGCATTACAAATGTTGCTTCACCATCATCTGCGAGCAGACACAATGTGTAGTGATATTTTTAATTACAGAAACCAGTTAATACTATTTGTAGTAGAGTAAAAAGTTGTTAGTTAGTATATTGTAACCTACTTATTACGCCGGTGTCCACCAATTTCACAATAAATGAACTTAACAAATTGGATTTTTGGTAATAAAATCAAAACCTTTTCTCGTTTTACATTTGTATATCTGTGCAATTGCCGGAAACTAAAACAAAAATAAATATACAATACTGACATAGCTATGGTAATCAAAATTTCCACTATTTAGAGTCTAGTGGCGTAACAGATTTTCTTCTTTAATTTTGCCATTATAGATGTACGTACTACGAGATAGTGTGGCAATTAAAGTATGGTTAATATTTTTTTACTTTTTATTTAATGAAACGCACACGTCAAAACAATTATATTAAATAACTACTAATTAACAAAGTCAATTTTAAGATACAAGCAAAGAATATCGTTTCTTTGTTACTACCATCAATACTGAATAATGGTTTTTTGCTTTAAATCAAAAGGGCGTGATAATTACTACACATAACCGTTCGGTTGAGATATCATCAAGTCAGAAACAAGAAAGTAGCCCTTGAGCGTGCATCTTCATAGACTCCACAATCGAAAAACTTCAAACAGAAAGGAAAAAAATTACGGGCAGTTCATCAACACCGGAATATTAAAGACGGCATATATCTCGACACATTTATTTCAGCTATTGAAACGTATTGTTTCGGAAGGATATCTCTAGTAAACTTACAAATAATTCTCTTCCCACTTAGGTTGCGTTCACATTGGAGCGACGACGCGAGTGACTGGAGAAACCGAAACCGACGAAAACAAAAATTGCACTTACTTGGTAGCTCGACTCGACTCAAGCACTATAAACGGTGCCCACTAATTCAGGGCTATTGTGTCTGTCGCTACTCTAGTCTCGTAGACAGTCTCTCGCTTCGTCGCTCTACTGTGAACGTAATCTTATTGTCATACTTTAATTTGCGTTTACTCTTTGTATATTTCAAACAACAACAACGTTGTTCATCTCATCTACATAAACTGTAGGCACGACTTCATACATTTCGAATTTATACACTAGTCTGTTTTCTTCCTTTTGGAAAGCATATATGTAGGTACACAGCTAAAGTATGTAGACAGCTCATTTCTATAGATTTGAACAACTTGCTGCTGTAGTGGCTGTATAGGAATCATATTGTGTAGCAATAATAATGAGCTGCAATTAAATTTATTTATTTATTTATATTATGCGTTTTCTATCCTTCTGAACCGAAGTACTGCCCCTTAGTTTACTTTTTATCAAAAATGAAATGAGGTTTGGCATTTTACTAGAATTGGGAAGTGTTGTGGCATTCGCCAGTAATTCTAAGCTAGTCAAATAATTTTCAATACAAAAAAAAGGCTGGTGAACTATTCAACAAAGAAATGTGAATACATTGGAGTCAGTGTAACTGTATTTGCAACATCATCATTCTGACGAGGAAATCGTTATTTAATGAATCCGAAAAAGTTAAATTGATGTGAATGACAAATCACTAATCGGTTTTAAATTAAAATTTTTTCTGGCAAAACAGTAGTGAATACTAATAGATCTCCTACACCATTTTATTTGATTTTATCTCTGTAGGAGAACCTTCGAAGAAATTCACGTATGTATTCATTTACCCGCGTTTAATCAAATTAGAGCTTGGAGATGAGCATCGATAGGTTTTGCCAATTATCTTTTATGCTCTTTCTTGCGTAACACACTTTTTAACAAGCAGTTGTTGCTGCAGGCAAAATGTCAAACACAGCTATCTATTCCGGTATAAGGTTTTTTCCTATAAAAAAAGTAAGGCGCAAAAAGAAGCAGCCACTTCTGGTAGAAGAGGAAATATATACAAATCATCGATCGCTTATGTTGTTACGAGCAGCTGTTAATCGAAATTAATTAATAACCTAATTGAATTAGCGTAAGTTTGATACGGCAAAGCGGAACTTTAAAGACGCACGCCATGCTTGATATTTTAGACTTCCCAAACAGACACTATGCAATGTGGTTGATGATGAGTTTCATTCAGTATGTAAATATTTGTTGGACATAATAATTTACCCGCTTTTGTGGATAATTTGATTAATTTCTGTGTTCTGTAGCACCGCAAAACTTTGTAGGAATATTAATATTGAAAAAAATTACGGACGTCAATTAGTTATCAAAAGTAAAACAAATAATTTAGCAAACTAGAATTAAATTGAAAAAGCAACAATAAAAGAGTTATTCTCAAATACACACGCACTAAGAGTATTGGTTCGCTTTTTTGTTATTCCAGGAATTAATTAATAACAACATTTATAGCAATCACACAAACACGAACAATTACAAAGGCAAATAATTTCGACATTATAAATGATAAGTAACCCAATTAATAAATAAAAGTATATATTGTGCTGGATTGAAAAGATAATGACATTTGGACTGAACTTTCATAAATTAAAAAAAAAATGGGTTGTCATGAGAAATTATAAAAAAGTTAAGAGAAAAGTCAAGTGTCAGGAGGGTTGAAAAAAATATAGTGATAAGAGAGTTCAGTTAAAAAAAAAACCGTAAAGAATAAAAGAAGAATTTAGCAGTCCAAGAAGGTGAAGGTGAGGAACCTGTGAATAATCCAAGAACAATATACCAGTGCAAGAAGTATATGTGAGGACCCAAGCCCTAAATTAAAATATATGTACACAAAGTTAAATAAAGATATAGTTACAAATTGGCGCCCAATGTGGGGCGGCCTTCTTAAAAATTAAAACTGGTATGCTATTTTCTTTATTTTGATTCAGTAGTAAAGTAATAGGGAAAGAGAATTTATGAAAGTTCAGTACATCGTCATAAGAAGTATAATAACGGTATAAAGTGGCCACAGTATTATTTTGTTGTTGTTTGTATTTGTTTGCTATAATTTTTAAATCATTAAATGAAAAATAAAATAGAGAAAAGTGGAAGAGGTAGAAGCAAATCAAGATCCGGAAGATATACAGTACAAGAGCCATCAATAGAACAACAGAATCAAGGGGATACAGAACCGACACCAACACCAACACCCAGTACTAGTGTTGATGTACAAGTCATATTGGTGAAGTTTATAGAAATGCAGAAAAAGAGAGATGCTGAGAGTGAATCAAAAGAAGCTGAAAAGGAAGCTAAAGATAGAAAGGAGAAAGAAGAAAGAGAACTGAAAGCCCTACAGGAGAAGGAAGAAAGAAAAAAAGAATTGAAGGAGCTGATTAATGTCATGGAGAAAATAGAAACGAATATTACGGGTAAAGTGGAAATGATATTAAAGCATTATAAAGAACAGACAGACAAGCAAATTGAAGAGTTGGATAAAGAAGTAGGTAAAAGATTATTCGAGATGGAAGTGAGGTTTGTCAGAAACGAACAGAGAATGGATAAAATAGAAGATAACATCAAACATGTAGTTGGCTTACAACATGAAGTAAGGCAAGTAAGGCAATATGAGCAGCGAATAGAACATGTGGAAGGAATCATAGAGAAGATATCCGACAAAAATCAGAAGGTTGAAGATAAGGTAGAAGTAGGATTCACTAATATAAAGATGAGAATTGATGAAGACCTAAGAAAAATGAGAACTGAAATGAGCAGAATTGATATTGTAGGAAGCGGACAGATAAGTAGTGGGGGACTAACATACACAGAAAACGTTGCGAGTTTTTTTAACGACAAGAGGTTACATCCGGCAAAATACATATGTATATACAGAACCTCAAAAAGAACATAGAGATGTACATGCGGAATGACTACGAAGCAAATCACAACAAGATCATGACTATCATCAATTCAACGATGAAGGGAGAAGCAGCAACATGGTTCAGTGTGGTGGAAGACCGAGTAAGAGATTTTGCATCTTTTGAAAAACTGTTTTTGGATCAGTACTGGGGTGAATACCAAAAGGAAAAAGTACGAGAAGAGATAAATAATGGAAAGTACAATGAAAGAATACATGACACACGCGAAAAATATCTGTATAAACTATGTATATGAAGAGGCAAGATATCTGGATAAGGAACAGACGGAGGAACAAATTATTCGGAAGATAGGCAAGCATTTCGGGGTAGAAATTCCAATGCAAATTGCTACGAAGAATATCGTGGACATAAACAGTATGACACATTATTTGAGAAACATCGACGAGGCGGATCAACAACGAAGAGCTGTACCTGTTAGAGTAAATGCGGTACATGTTGAAGAATCACGATATCATACTAACAGATCATATGGTAATGGGTTTAATAACCAATATCGAAACAACTACCATAATAATGTTAATGGCAGGTATCAGCAGGGAAATACAACTCAGAGACAGAATAGTTACCCAAGAAGACAGGAACCGTATAATCGAAATTATAATAGACCGCCTAGTGATAATATGAATGGCGAACAAAGACAACGAAATGGTAACGATGACAGAGAGGAAAGAGGAAATGAAGGACCATGGCAACAGAATGGACCAGAAAGAAACGAAACAGATATTCTTCAAGCAAATGTAACCACCGTAGCGGCTCACAGCGAACCGAGTGTGCCGACGATGGATTTTTAGAGACAGGTACCACCTGTACAACATATATGCACCCTCGCGAATTTATAGATACAACAACAAATCATCACACAAGTCGGATATTGTGTAGCTTACCATATATTACAATGAAGGTCAATGATATTGTGCTTAACACAATGATTGATATTGGTGCAGAATATAGCCTCTTAAATGAAAAATTTTGTAAACAGGGAAAAGGTAGTGAAATAGTCGCAATAAAACCAGTAAACTTAATTACCGTGAACAAAGAGAAGATCACAGACTGTAGAAGCATGAATATGGCAAAGGTAGAAATTGATAGCATAAAAGGGGAAATGATTTTTTTGATAGTAAGGGATATGGTCACAGATTGTGTATTGGGAATGAATAATCTTGAGAAGTGGAAAATAAACATTAATATAGAAAGAAGATTGATAGAATGTAAAGGGGTAGAGATTAAATGGCTGAAGAATAAGAATAATGAAGAAGAGGGGTACAATGAGAATAATGAGTATATTATAGGGGAAGATGTAGGGAACAGTAATGAAGTAGAAGATATCAAGGTTAATTATATTATGGGAAATGAGGGAGAGAATAAACAGCCGAATATTAATGTACCAACTGAATACAAAGAAGAGATCATAAAGATTATCAAGAAATATCCCAAACTAGCAAATGAAGAGAATAGAGTGGCCCAGAATTATATTCATCACTTAGAAGTGCTGGAAGAGCAACCATGTAATACGAAAAATTATCCAATACCTTTTAAATATAGGATGCAAGTAAAAGGGGAGATACAGTCAATGATTAAGAACGGGATAATAGAAAAAGCGAAAACATATTACATCAATCCCTTAGTCGTGGTAAGAAAAAAAATGGAGATATTAGGCTATGTTTAGACAGTAGGAAACTGAATCAAATCACAAAACCATAGTATGAGTCACCACAAAACATAGAGAGTATGTTAGGTAGGTTAAGCAATATCAAATTTATTACTAAGATGGATTTAAGGAATTCATTTTGGCTAATACCATTAGAAGAAAAGTCGCGTAAATATACAGGGTTTAGCGTAGAAGGCGAAATTTATCAATTTAAAGTGGTACCATTCGGTTTATCAAGTTCTTGCGCAGCATTAGTTCGTGCTATGCAAGTGATATTAGCAAAGTTAAAAGTTTTGTTATTAAAAATATAGGAATTAGAATTAAAATTATTACAAGTATTTATAACCTATTTTTTTATATTATTTGTACCAGTAATAAAAGAACTATTTTTGATAATGTGAAAGATCTTGCGGAATGGCCAGCTTCATTTTTGTGATTATGGTGAACCGAGTAGCCATAATTGGAAGAACAGAGTGGAAACGCCAAACCAATAGTTTCTTGAAACATATTTGAGGGGATAAATTTAATTTAAAATTTAACAAATACATTCGTAAAATTGTAAATTCAATTTGGGTAATTGTGCTGGATTGAAAAGATAACGACATTTGGACTGAACTTTCATAAATTAAAAAAAAATGGGTTGTCATGAGAAATTAAAAAAAAAAGTGAAGAGAAAAGTCAAGTGTCAGGAGGGTTGAAAAAATATAGTGATAAGAGAGTTCAGTTTAAAAAAAACCCGTAAAGAATAAAAGAAGAATTTAGCAGTCCAAGAAGGTGAAGGTGAGGAACCTGTGAATAATCCAAGAACAATCTACCAGTGCAAGAAGTATATGTGAGGACCCAAGCCCTAAATTAAAATATATGTACACAAAGTTAAATAAAGATATAATTACAATATGTATTATTCGCTTAATCAAACGCAAAATTATGATACCATTACTGCTCACAACATCGGGATAAATTGAATAAAATACTGCCCTATAACTTTGATATATTCAGCTAAAACTAAGTTTACTCTGTATCCGTTGTTTACATCTAGTCATTATTATTAAAAAATGTTTAGCAAGAAGTCTATCGATTTATTAAAAAATGTAACGATAAATCGACTTTACAGAAAGTAATATATGTTTATTTAAGTTTGAAAAACGTATATCAGAAAAGTACTGAAGTGGAATAAAACGGAGAACATCTTGAAAATTGATTGATTTCGTTATATTAAAACTACCTTAACGGTGTACAAAAAATGTTTATTTTGATTTTATCTAGGTTTATTTCAAACATTCAAAATCCGATTTTTTTCGTAAATACAACTCATTTAATTCTATATATTTTTTCCACTTGGAGGTCAATATAATAATTACATTACAAACCAATTCTTTCCATAACCAGAATACACATATACATATTAGTTTTTCATAATAATAGTTACTATTCAACTAATTTACATTTTCTTTATCTCAAATCAATTTTAAAAAAACTAGCCATGCTATCAACAAAATTATCTAAAGACAATATACAGGGTTACCTTTGAAAAGAGATTTTGGGTAACTGCCTTTCAATGTTGTTTCAGTGTACCTGGTGTGCTTTTGCAATCCACTCAGCTACTGCACTACGCAGTCTTAGTTATTGCCAG
>SMLS01073184.1:0-55403 GCA_004785975.1 Popillia japonica | reverse complement strand
AAAAAAAATGCTGGACCTCAACAAAAGAGATATTAGCTCCAACGCAGCTTTATTCACTGCCTATGACCCTCTGAGGTATTATTTCCGACCTTTTCGACATGCATCGGAACAGCAAAATCACACTTAAAACCAATATCACTGCCGTAGTCCCTCAACTTGCTAGACTATCTTAAATTTTTTCAGAAGTTTGGAGATTAAAAATTTCATTAGGAAGCTATCTTAAGTTAATGAGGCCAAACGATTTCCAAGAGAATTACGGAAATGTCTAACACTCTTCTTAATCCACTATGTTTACAAAGCAATAACAGCAGTTTAAAATTATAGGCTATTGTATTCTAAACGTGCCCTATTAATAATTCCATTTAGAATTATAGAATTAATAGGCACGTTGTTGCGAATATAAGAAACATAATTTGTTATGCTTTTAATTCCATTATGACTGTTCTAAAGAGTATCTAAGTGTACGTCAAGTTCCACAAAAGAAAACTTTTAAAATTAATGAACGTATGCTTTACAATCTACTTAGGATTTCTACATAAATGTACTAGTAGATTAATTTTTTAACAATTTTCAACTGTAAACTGCGAAAACTTTTAAATCAAAAGATATATCAAAATTTTATTATATCTTCTATATATGTATATTCACTGAGAAAATTTTGTTCACAGGTGTGTTCCAAGGTTTTCGGCAACGCCTCTGCCTTGGCAAAACACAAGCTGACGCATAGCGACGAAAGGAAGTACGTGTGCACGATGTGTGGGAAAGCGTTCAAGCGACAGGATCATCTGTAAGTTTGCCAGTATGGGATGGATTATTTATTAGAATCAGCTGAGTTGGTAACGCATATAAACAAGCTGCTACATGTTATTTAGAAGCCACAGAATGTTTTTCATTTATGCTATTCTGTTTGTGCAGAATTATTTACGATGAAATATAGCTTTTTTCATGCAACTTGCATATCTGCAATGCAGAAGGAGTAATATACAAAACTAAGAGATATTTTTCTGTATTTAAATAAAACTTTGTTCACCTAAATACTTATATTATATAGATTTTGCGTTTTTGTAGTTATAGTAATATTAGAACTTTTGCTGTATGAAGTAACAAAAAACGGTAACAAATGTGTATAAGAACAATACAGTGTTCAACTACCAAAGAATTGCTAACTAAATAATCCACAGGTGACCAAACAAGATATTTACTTGACTCCAAACCACTAGGAAGCAGTTGGAAAGTATATGTTAAGAAATGCTAAACAATGTTCAACTTTGGAATATGTGCATGATATATTATTATAACAAATAAGTACAATACATTTATTCGGTCTTATAGCTTAGAACTGAATGGGTGACTATAAAACCAAAACCGTAAAAGAAAATAATTTGTACCCAGTAGTAATTTTACTAAAGCTTATATCTATAATCTCTAATCCTTTAGTCACAACTGTTAAAATTAATGTAAGCGGTTAATTAATTCCTTGCTTTCTAGAAACGGACACATGCTAACTCACCGTAATAAGAAACCTTATGAGTGCAAAGCAGAAGGTTGTGGAAAATCGTACTGTGATGCTAGATCGCTAAGAAGACATACAGAGAATCATCATAGCTCGAACGCTTCAAATACCACGATGTCACCGGCACAGGGGGCTGCTTCGGGAGACGCTGCATCACCGCACGGGTCCAGTTGTATACAATACGCACCACCGCCCAGTACGCCAGGAGGGAAGAGTCAACTTCAACAACTGCTAGCAACCGAACCGGTAAGGGTAATGTTTGCCTCGAGTTGTTTCGGAAGAAAACTGATTATCCCCCTTGACAAGTAAATTAAACAGCCTCTGGCTTTAATAAGTTTTCGAAGTACATACTTTGGATTTTATATTACTAGTCAATGGCAACTATTAGCGTAGTTTTCAGACTCCAAACTAAATAAATTAAGTTCTGAAATACTTACCGCATGGTAACTGTACCACGCTTCTAAAAAGCAGGTTAACGCTACATGAATATCCTTAAAGTTACTGTCCCCAAAAACGTAATACAATTATACTGCAACATGGTTTCACAAGTACCGAAAACTAATTACATGCCTCTAAATAATAAGCCTATACAGGCTGATTCATTTTCGATCCTCACCATTGTGATCTCGCTTATTATTGAAGATAGACGGTAGGTTTAAATTTGGCAAAGTTGCTAATTTTTGTGATTATTGTGATCCCGAAAAGAAAGTAGACTTAGAACAAATGACGTTCGAGTTATTTGAAAAAAACTGAAAAATTTCATTTTCTTATTTTGCTTGCAGCACTTTTATTAGTTCTTGCAGAGGAAAACTAAAGACACATTCTCAAGGGCACTTTTGCTCCTCTATCTAATGGTGTATTTAAAGTTTTTATACGATGTCCCGTTTTCTTTCGATCATCATCAACTTTGTTATTTCTTATAGAAGCCATGTTGGATTTTGACACAGCTAGAAAGGTTTTCTTTTTATGATTTCAACCATGTGTCATATGTTGAAAACAGAATTTGATATAGTGTGTTAATTGACCAAGAATCTAATTTGATATTAAACAGGGTACGTAGCTATGAAATTTGGAACTGTAAATCGCTTAAAATTGAGTATCGCAAAAATGAAAATCGATGTTAAATAAGGTAGCCATGGAATTTTGAACTGAGCTTGTATTAGCAACGGAAAAATGGCGTGAGAAGAGAGGCAACGAGAAACAAGATATGTTATGTATTTTTTAATCATCGAACTAAAATACAACAGTAGCGAGTACAAATATTTAAAATTTTACCCTGATGTATTTCGATCAAACATTCTATCATAATAGCAATAATTCATGCCTTTACATTCCCAACAGTTTGTACCAATCACAGCCAGAAAAAGAAAACCTTTCTAGCTGTGTCAAAATCCAATATGGCTCCCATAAGAAATAACAAAGTTGATGATGATCCAAGGAAAACGAAACGTCGTGTAAAAATTTTAAATACACCATTAGATAGAGGAGCAAAAGTGCCCTTGAGAATGTGTCTTTGGTTTTCTTCTGCAAGATCTAATAAAAGTGCTACAAGCAAAATAAGAAAATGAGATTTTTCAGTTTTTTTCAAATAACTCGAACGTCATTTGTTCTAAGTCTACTTTCTTCGCGGGATCATAATAACCACAAAAATTAGCAACTTTGCCAAATTTAAACCTACCATCTATCTTCAATAATAAGCGAGATCGGAATGGTGAGGATCAAAAATGAATCAGCCTGTATATGTATATATTTTAAATTTTTCAAGAACTTAGTTATCTGAATTTAGTATTAGGTGAATAACTTAGGACTTGTAGTATTGTTTTAACTCATCCAGCTGTATTTAAAATGTGTTGATTTTAAAACTCCAATCTCCTCATTTTGGATGTGGAAAGGCTAAATAATCTTATGCTACACCCAATCAAACATTTTGTTTCAACTTTTTATAAAACATTCTAACCTAGCGACATGTTTTAAAGCTGGCAATCTAGCTAAACTTTTATATCTAAAGATTGTGTTTTATAAACAAAAACATGATCGTTAAAGGAAACCATAAATCTCAAGCATCACTGCAATGTAAATTATGTAATGTATTGCATTCTGAAAAAACGTCTGAAGACGGTCTACAATTCGAAAACGTGCCATATGTCATCAACGACATCAAAACGATGTTGCAAAGTCGATCTGCTTACATTCTAGTTTGGATTATTCAATGCTTACGTCAAACTTCAGTTCAAACGACTCAATTTGTAATAGCAAAGTTTTACAAACAACAATTGGTTTCGCTCAATGTTGTTATGAATGCCGCAGAAATTACACCGTTTTATTACGAAGATTTCACATAAGAATGGGTTTGCGAGTGGAACTCTGTCAAATAAAAGCAATTAGATACAAAAATTTGAAAGAACATGATCAGCAACTGATCTACCAAAATAAGGAATACCAAGAATTAGTTATGCCTAAGTTGCGGATGTACTGCATGAAGATTAGGACATAGCCGGAGGTAATCCACTAGCAATTAGTAGCGTAAATGCCATATCCAAGCAATTGGAAGTGCCATATACCACGGTTTAGAAAAGTTTACGCAAAATTCTAAAAATGTATCCCTATAAACTAAAAATAAGTACTGTTTAACTTAAAGAAAGCAGCTTTGGCTACTAGATAGGTGTTTCTTTGCCGGTAATGGCTCAGATGGATATATGGTTATCCCGCATTTTATGGACAGATGAAGCACATTTTACTCTGAATTGTGGTGTCAATACCGTAGAATCTAATCCGCAAAGAATCCGTAAGAAATCGTTCAAGAAGGTCTTCATGACAGGAAAGTTATTATTTGTTGCAGTTTTACTACTGATGTCATTATTGATCTGTATTTCTACCAGTAAATGCAGAATGGAGAAGCCATAGTTCTAACGGTAAACGGTGGGCGATACTTGCAAATATTGAGAGCTTATGTTGTTCCACAGCTGTAAATCAAGCACCATGGAATTGAAAACATCATTTTTATGCAGGATGGAGCATCACTGCACATTTTCCGGCCAGTCAAAGAATTGTTAACCAACATTTCTTAAGAGCGTGAGTTGAGAAGACATTTCACAAGCTCATGGACACTAACGTCACCTGATCTTAACCCAGCGGATTACTGGCTGTGTTGAAGAAAAGTATGGATTTTCACATTTATGTACAATACATGAATTAGCAGATGTCATTTTCATAAATCATACATTACGTCTTGACAACTTATATAATTTGACATTACAGTGAAATAATGGATTTTCTCCTGTTGTTAGAGCAATTCAAATGTATTATAGTGTTGTAATGCAGCAGAGATAATGATATCATTATACTTAAGGAAACATGTATAGGTATAATGAATAGATTATCCAATAGTCGTGCACAAAAACTATTTACATATAGAATAGAATGACATGAATTCATGTCGTTCTATTATTCATCCTGACATGAATAATAATCTAAATTGTCTGATAGTAACTTCAAAGATGTTCACTCCAAGTTACCCATATGAATCTTTAATCTAAAAGAAAACATGTGTTAGAAGTTGCGATATGTATTTCAGACAAACCATTTAAATTTCGATTTGAAACTCCCTGAACATATTTTCCGAAACAGCTCTTTTGAATATTTTAGATGCTTAGTAGCTAGTAAACAAGAGATCAGTATATAAAATAGAATGGCTGAAAAGGAGTAACAGAAATTATTTAATACAAAGAACCCCTCTAAAGAAGTCCTATCCAAACAATATTAAAACTGAAACGCAGGCCTCTCAGTTACCCTATACCCTATGAACGCCTGCGAGCGGTCGTTATCTAACCTGTGTACGCTATATTCTACTGTACGATTGTATTGGTAACAATAGCTTGCTGCATCTTAGTTAAGCGGTACGTTAGATTTCCTGTCGAGTGGGCGATCTAACTAGTAACTACCTCTAGTTATTTCCGCAGAATTCCCACCGTAAAATTATGTTACCATAAACAGTTTCTGCTCCAGCGTATAATATTCCTGTTTTAAAACGACCGTTACCACTGAGAACATGCTTTAGTGAGGGATGTCTGATGGAGTGAGCGCTAGGATATATGCATTCAACTGAAATACGCATGCTATATAGTATGTGGCAATCTCACTCGCAATCTGCAGAGATAGACTCGGATTTCTTTCCCGCGATTGTCCGCTCGATAGGAAATCTAATGCATCGCTGAACTAAGATGCAGCAAGTTATTTTTGTCAATACAATTGTACAGTAGAATATAGCGTACACAGGTTAGGTATCGACCGCTCGCAGTCGTTCACGCGGTATATCACAATGAACAGCAAGGTTGTTCGAGATTCGTATAAAATTGCTTCATTCATATTAAATATTGCAACCTAGTCACTTTTGCAAATATGAATTTCTTTCTCAGAATAGTAATTATTACATAGAGATGCTATCTGTGGCGATATACATACATACATATGTAGAACCTTTACAAGTAAAAATATCTAGAAATTTCGTTTCCTTTTTACTAGGGAATTTACTACTTTAATGTCACTATGCTTAACGAATATATTTATGATCAATTGATACGCGGTATTGTGTGAGTTGCTCATGATATCTGTGGCACATTGTGTTACTGATCCGAAATAATTAAAGCAATTGCCATACTATTTTTGTACGAACTTCAGACATACAAGCGTATTGTGTTTTCAAACACAAAGTGTTAGATAGCTTAAAATGTATCTACAAACAGGAGTAGGTAGTAGTTCTAAAAGTAGTTGCGTGTATCTACACTAGCTACAACTTGAAATGAGAGGTTTGATTATTATGTTAGATTTATGACAAATCTGAAACGTGTGGTTAGTTTGAGTGCTTCGTCTTGCCAATTCTTTCTAGATGATATATAACCATCAAGATGTTATATTCAATTTGTACCTCAAGAAAAATAATTAAGCATCATCACCAATCAATTATATTAGACTCCTACTTAGTATTACATTATTTCTTTGTGTCTACAATTATTTCATATCACCTACATACCTCATTCCTTCATCTTTTCTCTTAATCGAGGATCTTTATATGCAGTCTGTATTAGAAAGAGTACTAAGTAATTAAATATTTCCACTTATCTCGGAGACCTATTCTTGCTACTTCATGAACTGTATTGCCATATATTTTTGGATGAACCCGAAAATTAAAGTACAGCAATTTACATCATAGATTTACTTTCACATTATCGTTTCAAGAGTTTAAATACGAACTCCCAATTGTAATAATATTGTTGTTGTAATGAATCTCCTACCCAACTCTAGTATACTTGGCCATAATCTATTTGCATTTGTTGTTAATTTCGCAAAACGATGTTTGTTTAAAATAAGGTCCCGCATGTAACAATGTGGGGAATGTGTGGTCATTATCGGGGCCATGAGAACATGCCCAACTGTGGCCTTGGATGTAATTTTAGACTTTACGCCCCTATACAGAGGAAGTGGCCCGTAAGGCATTGTACCGACTAACCAGGTCGTGGACTGCCGTGGGAGAGACCCCACGCAAGAGAGCAAAGCTTCCTCCACTTCTCAGTTTAGCAAACGACGATATGGCCAGGAAATACAGCAACAACGGAGAATGGCAAAAAGAGGTATCCACTTACTGTTTAAAGATAAATATGATGTTATGGTATAGGGATGGTTGCAAAACTGATAAGAGAACAGGTACAGGGCTAATCGGCCAGGAACCAAACACTCGCAGCCAATGAAAACTTCTATCGGCGTGTTGCAAGTAGAGGTCAATGCTATTGGAGCATGTGCTTAACTGAATCTTGACAAGAAACAAGCGTCGCAATTTTCTCCAGCAGTCAAGCAGCCATAAGGGCGCTGAGTTCTGACACTATCAAATCGAAATTAGTCTGGAAATACTTAGAAAAAACTAAACGATCCGGTCAGAGAAAACAGAGTTGTGTTATGCTGGATACCAGGACACACTGCAGTTAGTAGCAGCGAGAAAGTTAATCTATTAGCAAAGAAGGCTAGCACAAGTTTGTTTATGGGACCGGAAACGTTCTGTGAAATAGCAATGAGCACCTATAAAAAGAATTTAAACGCAGCGAGGAAAAGCCCAGACCATCCCTTTGGTAGAATCCTTCTGGTTTGAGACACTTCAAGACCTTTGCTAGCTATAAATATCAGCAAACTCCGTATCTTTGTGGGCTTTCTTACAGGGCACTGCCAACATAAAAAGCACGTAGCAGGGATAGGTTTGAAACACAATAGCGACTGCATGTTTTGCGGGGCTGAGGGTGAAAATCCGGTATGCCTGATATCCAACTGCACGGCTCAGTTCGGCAAAGCTGTTAGAAACGAGGGAGAAATCCCTTCCTTGAAACCATCTATTACAGTTTATTAAAGCAATTACACTGAAGAGCCGGAGACTGGAGAGCTATAGCTGTGGGCAAATTCTGGCAGCTTATAGCTCATGTAAGCGGATACAATAGACCACCAGGTAGCAGTGCAACATCACCTTTAATTCTAAAGTCTCAATGCAAAATAAGCAAAGCAATGAGAAATTAATAAAAAGCTTAATAACTGTGAACATTGCATCGGATTTTATGTACCGAACATGAACAATTACCAACTCATATTTTAGGCCATTATGAAGCCTTCGATGAGATTGGTCGTATTTCTGTTCGTTTAAAGAGTTATAAAAGCTGCGCCGAATAATACATTCATAGCTACCTCAACACAATTTGGAATAAATCTAATAATTGAATATACACGTATAAAAAAACATGGATGTATTATGGAACAAGATTTTCCTAACGAATTTGTTGAAAAGGTTATGTGGCGAGATGTTATTGGATGACAGTTGACAATAGATCAAACCAACTTATTCCGAAAGACAAGCCTAAAACTAGTAAATTTAGTTCAATCTGAGAGACTAGGTAGTATTAGCTTTATTAGCTGTCCTGGGATCCATGATACAGTTTATTTCTTGTTTTTTTACCACAGTATCGGCACAACCCTTTAACCTTTATAAGTTTTTTTTTCCTGAAAAGGAGAAATTTTAGCCTAGATTACACTACCCGCCTAATGTTAAATGTACCAACCTAACTTTCTTATTAGTATTAACAAAAGAAACCTCAAATTTCAAGTTGAACTTTCGTAGTACCGTAGTAAGTGATTGACTTTGGATGTGTTGCTGTGCATTTTGTTTAGAACCAGTTCGATGTTTTGCTTGTCCCTGTTTTGACTCCACTATATCAATGAATACAAGACAGAGACCTTATTGCATGCTGTAGATTACATGTGCGTTAGTTCTAATATCAAAGCAATGGTAAATTTTAGAATAAATTCGAAAGATATTGCGATATTGAATAAAAATAGGCGATATTGAATAAAATTAGAAATTGAACTACAACTAGTGCGCACATACTATGCAGACAATTCAAGTTTATATAAAATTGGAAAATCTTGTGACAAATGATTTTGTATATTGTTAAGGATAAGATTTTCCGATGCCTATTTAATATGAAACAATACTACATACATATCATTTTAAATTGGTTTTATTAGATTATGTGTTTACGTACGAATGAATTTGGTAAACGAAGATAGTATAGTCTTGATAATTTTATACTCCATAAGTTTTCACAAGCTAGGGTAATTTATACGGCTTAAGAAAATAATTGGGCCAGTATCCCTAAGTAGAAAATAATCTCTGCGATAATGTCCAAAATCCGGCGCTAATTTATATCCAGTTTTAAGCTTGTGAGATTTCAATATTTCAGAAAACATGAGCGTAACGGAAAGGCATGGATTAACAGATAACGGGTAACGAATGTGTCTTACATGCAAATAATTTATTACCGTAGTAATTCAAAAATTTTCAACTGCGGTAGAAAGCTTGAAAAATCGCGAGGTCTCTAATAAATTATATCTCGAGGCTTTCTTTCATTTTACAATCAATTTATAATGTGAAGTGCAACGAATGAAATCGGTTCAAGGTTCGGCTGCTTAAGAAACGGTTAAATCCAATATGGAACTGCTTTTACGATATTTCTTACTTCGTTTTAAACAGAGAGATAACATTTTCATGCGCACATACAACAATAAAAAAGTAATAATAATTTCTACCGTCAGATAAGTTTGTCTATTATTTCTACTATCTATTTAACAAGTACCGTTTATAAGAGATATGCATATTAAGGCAATAAATCTAACAGTGTGCCATTTGTTAGTAGTAGATAACTAAATATAGATTAAAGTTATTTACAACGTATGCCTTATGTTAATGAACTTTCCCGTAATAATGTATATGGCCCCCCTAACAAAAATTAATTTCCTAATTCGCATCCGTTGTCCAGCATTTATCCATTTTTTAACTATCAGCAGACAGTACCAAATGAGTCTTAAACCAGGACTGCAAAAAGCACATAGGAGCAGTAGTGCTATGAAAATTAATTAACAAATTATTTGGCTCCATAATAGTGACAGCAGAACATAAATCTATTATAAATCCGGTGCGGTGGTAAGATCACAACGAGGTACTGGATAGCATATGTTTTTATAAATTCAATATTGATTTTCTACTGCAGGGAAATGTGTAAGTAGTGTACTAGATTTAGACTTCTGGCATATAAAGCACCATATTGAGCGATAGCTGAGCAGTATTCAACAAATATGGCGAGAAAGTAGATAATAGAAATCCTGCATAAGAATTGTAATTTTATTGATGTTGCAATACCGTCATCTGGGCACCTCACTAACACTAGGATATTGTTGTACACAGAGCGAGAGAGGCAATGCTATTCCACGACGGTGGCATCGTCCCGAATCGTCTATTGTAGTATAAAGCTCTATACAAAAGCACTTCCTATAGGTTATAGATCCTGCGAGACTTCAAAGTTATCCTATTCTACACTAGTTGGAACTGAATGGTTAGCCATTCATTCACGTGTCATACAAATGGACTCCATACTTCTTTCTGATGCTGTGATACGCTCGATTCATGCAGGGTATTTACATAAAGCAGCAATAGAGGCACATAGACTGAAATGTGGTGTAAATTGGACGATCCAGAATACTTCAGAGCATGCCAAAATAACGACCGAGTTCACAAACCCTATTTTAGAAATGGGGTGTGATGCAATGATCCCAAAATCTCCTTCCGCAAACCTTTCAACGTAGCCCTAGATTGGGATAAGTAGATAGTAAAACAGAAACCTGGAATCTGAACCCAGATCTTATACGCAGATGTGTCAAAAAGAACGATAGGTTTTCAAGCAGGAATATATGCTAGAACCTTGAATCATAACGAATATATGATATTAGGGCAATATGCCACCGTACATCAAACGGAAACACTAGCAATAGAGACATGTGCTCGAAGGGTATCAGAGAAATAACCTAAGAGTCAACTGATTCATATCCTATCGTACAGTCAGATTCCGTAAAAGCATTAGCATCCTATCAGATAGCTTAGAACTGTCTGGGAAACCTAATAATCCTGCAAAACATAATAAAGTTACTAATTATTAGCAAGAAAAGGCCCTGCAACAATATTCACTGAACCCAAACCGGATATGGCAATAACTAAGACAGCAATATCTGGTGCAGTGGCTGCGTGTAATACAAAAACACACCAGGTGCACTGGAACAGCATTGAAGGGCAGTTACACAGTAATGTGACAATGGGCTAGCCATCCCAATATCTATCAGCAGGTCTGTTTGCTCTTAACCGAGTGCAGCTTAGAACAAGGACGAGTCTGCTAACAGGACACGGCTGTCTAACGAAATACCTACATAGAATTGGTATCTCCCTAGATGGATGTATTTTAACGTTCTTATTTAGGATATCATTACGATTCTTAGTACAGTAAAAGCAAAACTGTATATTATTAGCAAAGTATTACTGATTGCAAACAACATTGATTGACACGCAGTCCCCATCAAATAATAGCTCTAGCTGTGACGAGCGATTTTCCAAGCCAGAACATTCCCTTGACAGATACCAAATTGTTCTAATTAGAGAAATGTTCTAAGCTATGCTTACCTTACTAGCGTTCTCGTAATCCGATTAACTGAACTACTGGACTATAACTCTATTTATTAATTCATCGACCAACTTCAAAACTAATCGCAGTGATGATGATCCACACGCCTATATTACTCTAATCTACTATCAGCATCCTTTCCTATTTCTGCAACAAAGTCAACTCAAAGCAGGTTGTGATCGCAACGATCTCGGATCAAAAGATCGATCAACTGTAGCACTAGACACGATTTTCGTGCCGAATAAGAAATGCAGAGAAAGAAACAAAGTTTTGCTGACATTATAGAATAACTACTTCATGGAATTGGAGATTCATGATAGAAGTTAAAGTAAGAATTGCGGAAAAATATTACTCACCAACGTTTCAGAAGATGCTGAAACCTATCAAAATATTTGATTAGCATCCCTCCAGTACATTTATATCTTGACGGAGTTAGGAAAAAGCGTGTCAGTATCATACTCAGAAGTGAATATTTTTGTCCTGCTACTTCAACATAGCAATTACCTTTATGCAATCGTATTCGTATTAGTATTATTTCGGAAAGAATAAATGTTTAATGTTAACCTTTATGTAGTAGCAAGTATAGCCTAGGGAGAAGTTAAGATTTATCTCAGGAACTGACAGGCATTTGTTCTAAAACGAGACGGAGAAAAAGGGGCTCATAATTTAGAAGGTGTATTTTTGTGGAGATTTGCCCTTATTTTTTGAAGAGATGTATTTCACGAAGTGATAGTTTTAATTTCTCTGGTCAGCACAAAAAACACTATTCATATTTTCGGGGCTCAGCACAAAAGAAGCAGGTAATCAAACTACTCGAACAGTTATCCGATGTCCACGCTATTTCCAGCGGTTAGACAAACATTTGTAATTTATGTTGACTGTAGGTGTCCATAACATGTAAATATGTATGTGTAATTCAAGAATTAAACCAATATCATTAAGCAATTTAGACAGTCTAACTGAGGTTTCCAAAGAATAACGAAAGAGAGACACAAAAGTAGTAGTAAATGTAATGGACCTAATCTGGATAATATTAAATCGTTCCAAAACCCACTAAACAGCAGTTTTAAACCTTAAATCGAAAGGCTTAAAGTTACTTTCCAGTACAAATCTAATATTCTTATTGCCTTTATGAAGCTAACTTTTCGTTTACAAAGCTTCATCATTGTATAGTGTTTGGTGTTTTGTGAGTGAAGCGGCGCTTTTGGTGTTTAACTGTACACCGAAAAATCCAATGACGAACTTAAAGCTAGTTTAATAGTTTATATTCGGTCAATGTATGTATTGTGTTGTATTGTAACAGAGGGATCTTACCATTTATCTCTCCTCACTGCAACCTATCGATCTGTTATGAATACCATATTGCTTTAATACCATTCTATTCCGATATTTTAAGCGAATCCCTGGATTAGTTTGGGCGTGGAGGCTTTAATATGTTCGCCTGTCGTAGATGCTGATACTTTTGCCCACCTTATCCTTCACATTAACAGGATGCGCTCGGTTGTCTCAGTTCCGAATTCGCAAAATCGAGACGTGTCTTAAAGAGCAACGGCTAGAAAGCAGACCCGGGAGGGTCTTTAAGTCTGATTTTTTCAGATCAAGAAGTGTTTTATTACTATTTGGTGAGCAATTGATAAATATCTTCTTTGTGTTTGCCCCGGTGTTTTGCCCCAGAGGAGTGCCATTTTATTTGCTTCTCAGTCTTGAAGTAGCTTCTTGAGTTGGTGCTTTGATACGCCAACGAAGGCTTCTGGTCCAATGAAATGCGCCTTGCTTGCAAATTCATTCGCGCACCTGGTATAAACAAAGCGATGAGATCCTTCTGGGCCTGCAGAGCTATGTTTGGTTAAACGTGGGGGCTGAAACCTGAAATGGTGTATTGGCTATACACGAAGGTCATAACACCCTCCATAACTTACGCTTCTGGTGGCACAAAGGCAGCCTAGCGTATGCGGTAAGTACCCTGAACAAAGTTCAGAGGATTGCTTGCCTGGGTATCATGGGGCCCATGTCTTCGACGCAGACGGCGGTCATGGAGGCTATACTTGGTCCCCCTCCGTTGCATCTGGCGTTGTTGTCAGAAGCTGCCCTGGGGGCTTACAGATTAAAATGTAGTGGATGCAAAAGCCTCACTGGTAGAACCGGTGACCATACGGGCATCTTCACCTACATCGAAAATACGGCACCACTGTCCGTTAGGCCGTACAGGATCCCGCCCATCTTTAGTTTCACTACAAACTACAAACTAGTTATCCCCACCAGGGAGACTGCTATAACTGACATCCGCAAACGCAAGCAAGAGCTTCAACGTTGGTTTGTAGATGCCTCCAAAACGCCAAATGGCACGGGCATTGGAATCTGGAGGGACGAGGAGCCGCTTGGTGAATCCATCAGCCTGGGATCCTTTCCTTCCGTCTTCCAGGCCGAAATTATAGCCATTCTGACGTGCGCGGAAGGAATCTTAACCTCCTCGCATGGGAATGAAGTGATGGAAATTCTATCGGACAGCCAGGGTGCCCTCAAGGCCCTACAAGCTGTCAGGTTTGATTCCAAAGTAGTTTTCAACTGCCACAGGAAGCTAAAACTACCGGCTGAACTTCACGGCGTTACGCTGAGATGGGTGCCGGGTCACTCCGAGATCAGGGGGAATGAAATTGCCGACGAGTTAGCCAGAACAGCCAGCGAACGACTACACATAGGTCCGGAACCGACGTGTGGGAGTTCCTATGGTTGCGTCAAGGCTTTCGTCAGAACTCAGATCGCTGCCAGACACCGGTCCCACTGGAGAGGACTCACTGGAATGAGACACTGCAAAATCCTGGGTGTTCACCCGTACCAGGACAGGCTTCGTAAAGCCGTCTCTATGAGCAGGCCCAGGCTAAGAATGCTAACAAGTATCCTGACTAGGCACTGCACACTGAACAAACACCTGTTTCTCATGCGCTTAGCAAATTCTCTCCAGTACAGAAGTTGCGGGGACGTGGAGGAAACTCCCGTGCATCTCCTTTCGACTGCCCTGCATGGGACATGGAAAGGCGGAGCTACTTTGGGGTCGCGAGATTGGACGAACCCAAATTAGAGAAACTAGCTCTCGACCAGTTCGTACACTTTTTCTCACAGGTGCAACCGGGATGGAGGGCCTAAACGATATGGGGGCACAATAGGCCTCAACAACCAAACCTGGGGATGGATACAGACATAACCGACTATTGTCATAGTATGTAGAGTGGTGTCGGGGATATAACTAAAATTTTTATTTACAACTCTCACAGATTTTATTTTTATGTGTTTTTGTTTATTTGACTGGGTGTATCTTGGTTTTCTCTTGAAACTTTTGTCAATTGACATCATGCTTATACCATCTCTAACAGAACGGACTTGCAATTAAATATTGTAAGGTTCAAATTCAACGTAATATTAATTTTTTTGCAAAAATTGCAATTTTGCCGCTAATCCGGTTCTAATACAACTAAAGAAATAGGTGCTAGATATTTTTTCTAAGTAGACTTTGTATGGAAAACAATATCTTTTAAAGAAATCCCAATGATTTTTTTTCTTAAAATAAAAACATTCTTCTCCAGCATTGTAGTCTATACTAATCTTAATATCGCTAATAGAATTAATAAGTTTCCATTTATTGAATCAGATATAAAACAAATTTTGGAATATAACTTTTGCACGCTGTAAAAAGTTCACCGTATTTCCTGTTTAATGTAAAATGTTTCGAGTGAACGAAGGACCTGATCCTACATGCGGGAAGATGGTTAATTTTAAAAGCTTGATCGATACTTCAGCTAATTTCGTTCCGTACTGTTTTATCTACATCTTCTCCACTTCAAAGTACGCTAGAAGGGGCTGAAAACTTCCAAGTTTGAGTACATTATCGAGCATACTTAGGTTATTTATTTAACCTTATTTAAAACTTCCTGTAATGATTTCCGACTTTTTTGCCGTACTACGGGCACCACATTCTGAGAGGTTTATACTTTTTGTATTTGACGGAGTGGAAATTAGTTTGTTGGAAGTTATTAAACGTACGCTAAGAAATTTGGAAGTTTTTTCAAACAGTAACAGATAAAATGTTGATAATTATAGTTGATGAAGTTTTTATAGAAAGATGTGTCGAACAAAAAATGGCGTTTAGTGCAAAAACTAACATACAGGAAAACCATCAGCAATTTTTTGTATTTAAAATGGTTTCCTCTATTGTTTAGTAATTATTATGAAAGTTATCTAAATAAGCTCTATTGTCTGAACAAGTAGCAAAAATCGGTTGCTATTCTAATATTTTGCATAAAACAAGCATTCTTAATAATAATTCATGGCTTCGCATCCCCCAACAGCTTGTGCCAACGGTTTAACCACAATTGCGCATCAGAGATTGATACGTGAATCTCTGAAAGCTATGAACAATCTTAGTAACTTTCATAAACTATGAAATATCTCGGGAATAAATTTTCAAGGTCATCGGCGTAATCACAATACTAGTTTTGGTATTGTAGCAGCGTCAAATCAGCGTAGACAATAAGATATAAAATATAGAAGGAAGAGCAGAAAACAACTTTATCTTCTGGGACACGATCTTTGAGTTAATTCAACGCAATTAGCAACGGCCGCTAAAATTTACACGGAAGTAGTGTCATTTTGCGCTACTTTTTACTAAGTTTAAACGAACGATATCGATTGAATTCGTTTCATGTATGTTTGAATCGCTTAACACAATCTTATTTGCGAGCTTTTGTCAAATTATATAACAAGAAATGCCAGCAAATCTACAACAATATCAAATAGAGATGCTATATTGAGTGTATTAAGGCTTTAGTGCAATGCTTTCGTTTAACAGCAAAATCCACATGATCTCGTTTAGATATGCCACCCATTTGACAGTATGGCAATACATATTTAAAAATAAAACTCCCCCAGAAATTTTTATTTACATATATTGACAATTAAAATTGTACAGGCTAGGTTTATATTGTAAATAATCACAACTAAGTAACAGAAAAATAGTTATGGTAAATGTTGAAAGTGGTTTCCGTTGTTATCAAAACAAATGTTTTCTCTGCGTTTTAAAGTTTCAAATACATTTTGCAGTTTTTCTATAGTGATATTATTTATTTCTTCTCGTATACCTGCTTGAAGTTCTTGTAAATTGTGTAACATTTTCGGTTAGTTTTGTAGGTCTGCTACTAGGTTTATTTTTGCAAAATCGATGTCTATCTTCAAAACGATGAATTATGATATGTCTGCGGTGTTTCAGTGCATCGTAATCAATATCAAAATCTGGGAACGCCTCAGTGAATTGCTCAATACAACTTTGTAGAGAATAATTCCACATCCCATTATCATCTCGTGTATCACTTCCGTAATGTGCTGTTAGAATAAAGGCATCATGCTCCAGAGTAAACACCATTATGATAATCTGAAACAACAATTCTTGTTTTCACTGTCACTACAATTAATGGGCTACAAACTTACCAAGCATACACGGTATTATTTCCTGGTAGGTTAAAAAAAACTTTTATGACAATTAACGAAAATATAGGAATAAAATAAAACTAAAAACAACAAGGCAAACAGAGGCGGCCAAATACCAACCTTGCAACTTTCAGGTTAGATCGGTTAGACAGCTTAGAGCTATAATTTGTTTTACCAACACATTATTTACGTTGGGTTTTGATTCCAAATGAAAGCTCTGTATCATAGAGTTTGGCATATCGACTATACCATTTCAACATTAGCAGCAACGACAAATATTGATAAACGACTTTTCTCAGAATTTGTTATTTTATTATACTTTTCATCCCATCTGATGAATGTTTAGTCTATATGCTCATTATTTTTTTCGGAAAGAAAGTACTTGGCCAGGTGCGTCAACTCAGCTGAACATCGTTATTTATCGGTAAAATAATGTATGTATGTCCATGTTTTTTGTTTCAACGTCAAACTGCATTTGAAACAATAGAAACTATGTCCCAAAAATTTTTGAGTTTAATTTAGTCTTTATACAAAACGATTTGTTTTAAAGTGTTGTGAAACCAGTACTGATGTCAATTAAATTATTACATTTCGCCAATCAGCAATTTCACAAATATGTCCAATAATTCCAACAGGTCAGTGTTAAATTGTAACAAATTCAGGTGGCAATTTCACTGAAATTATTGTTAGTAGATGATCGCATATATTGTTTGTACTGATGTTAATGATATAGCACACTCATTACTTGTGCTTGGCATACATCGGCGTAACAAAGGATATACAGGGTGCGGCAGAAAGGATTTTACACTTAACCCATTTGCTCAAGAAGAAACAATATAAGTTACAGCTACGTTTTCTTTTTCAATAAAAAGAGTAGACTTTGGAAATCTAGTTTTATTTGTTGATAGTTATCAATGCAGGGGGCAGAGTCTCAACGTATTTTTGTGTGGAACAATTTTTAATATTAAATTCAATTACTGCCGTGCAAAGAAGGTTTAGGATACAATTTAATGTAAGAGAAAATGCTTCACTTCTTATTATTAATTTATGGGTTAAAAAATGGAGAAACACAGGTTCAATTCGGAATATAAAACCAACCGGTCGGCCACGATTTGCGCATAATGCGGATAACAAAGAAAGAAATGGACAAGCAATTATTGCGAGCCCTAAAATATCAATCAGAAAACAAGCTTTGGCCTTCCACCATATCGCAGACCGGAGTATTCGACGTATGCTAAAAGGTATGAAATTTTATCTGTATAAAATTGCAGTTGTTTAGGAATTAAACGCGAATGATAAAGTTAGACGACTCGAATTTTGCCAAACTTTCTTGGATTACGAAATAACGTACCTGGTATTGAACACCGATTATTTATGAGCGACGAAGCTCATTTTTATTTAAACGGTTTAGTTAATAAACAAAAATGTCGTTTCTGGGCACGTGAAAACCGTAGAGTGCTTTATGAACGGCCTTTACATTCTTCTAAGGTTACAGTATGTATGCTGCGCCATTATAGCTGCAACAATAATCGGTTCCTACTTCTTTGAAGAAAATAGCACCACCGTAACCGTTAATTCGGAACATTATGGTGAAATGTTACGACTTTTTTTTCTTTCACAAATTCAAGATATGAAGTTTTGGTTCCAACAGGTTGGCGCAACTTGTCGCACGACAAGAAACAATACGGAGATCCTGGATCGGATTTTTCCAGAGCAATTAATTCCAATCAGAGGGACCATAAGTTGGCCTCCTAAGTCACCCTACTTAACCGTGCTAGATTTCTTTCTTTGGGGCGATATAAAGCATAAGGTCTATTGTAACAAGCCTCAGAATTTAGAGGAGTTGAAAAGGAAGACTACAACTGAAATTCGCGCCCACATATTATTATTTAGGAGCATCATGGATAATTTTGTTGGTCGATTAGAGGAGTGCATTGAGCAACAAGCAGGGCATTTACGACACATTTTAAATTATAAATTTCCAAATATTATACTTTAAAAGTGTTCAGTTGATTTTGTAAATCTTAATATAAATAAAAGTTTATAGAAAAGTTAAAATGTAAAATTCTTTCTGCCGTACCCTGTCCAAGCACCTTGAAAATTTAGAAACAAAATTACATAATGTCGTGGACAAGTAGTTTCAGTATTTGCAATATCATGATGTATGTACTTACTTACATATCTACAATATATACTTATTTACTATACATATACAGGGTGTCCCATGACATGACTGCCAAAACCTAAGGATGTGTTATTGAGGCAATTTTAAGTCAAAAATGTCTAATCAACATGTGACCAAAACTCTGTCGTAACTGATCTACAAGCATTTGAAGTTATACAGTAATACCAATAATAATTGATTTAAAAAAGTCGTTTTATTGCTTTAGTTGCTCAAAATGCCCACCTAATTGTTGTATACATAGTCTAGCTCTTCTTAGAATTGAAGTGGTAGCTGTGCTAATAGTCTCAGTATCAGCACGAATAGTTTCTGCAGCATCCAGAATTCTAGCAACAAGTTGTTCCCTGGTTTCAACATTTTGTGCATAAACCAAATCTTTCAGCGTATCCCATACAAAGTAATCAAGTGGATTAAAGTCTGGTGACCTTGCTGGCCATGCAACTGCTGAACCTCTTCCAATCCACCTGTTTGTATAATTTTCATTAAGAAAATCCGTTGTCGTGCTGTATCCACATTCGTCGTCTCACATTAAGAGGAACATCATCCAGTAAAACTGGAAGGTCGTGTTCTAAAAAACGTAAATAACGAATGGCCGTGAGACGTTCTTCCAGTATAAACGGACCGATGAGACGAGTGTCTATAACGCCACACCAAAGATTCACCGAAAATCTATCTTGAAAATAAGATTCTCTTTCTTGCCGTGGGTTTTCTAATGCCCAAGAGTGTGAATTCCTGATGTTGTTGATGGCGTTTCTGTTGAAGGAGGCTTCACCAGTAAACAATATGTTACGATTTCTCAGTAACCAGCGACTAAATTCAAGTCTTGATGCGTAGTCGGCAGGTTTTAAAGCGTGAACAATTAAGTCGTGGTAAGGGTACAAACCGAAATTGTGTAGAGTTCTCCATACTCTCATGCGACTTGCGTTAAGTGTGTTGGCTATTCTTCGGACACTATTAAGGATTGCTTCTTCTTGAAGAAGTTCCTGTTGAATTGGACGTTCTGAAGTAGTTGCAGGAAATTTACCTGTTTCTCTTAAACATCGATGGACATTGATAAAAACAGTTCTACAGGGCAGTTTACGAGTGGGAAATCGTCGACGATTACTTCCATTACATAATCCATAAATAAAGTGAATATCGGCGTATTCTTCATTCGAAAAAGTTAACATACTTTGAGGAGTATTTTAATCTTACACAAGACGGGCCAAATTAACTTATTTGACGTTTTATGTGACATTAAATAATAAATGTGACTCAGTACTACACCGACTTATTGATAACAACAAAATTACCACCGGCACTTAATGTTTGCATTAGTGGGGTTATATAAAACTTCAATGGCTTGTAGGGAAGTTACGACAGAGTTTTGGTCACATGTTGATTAGACATTTTTGACTTAAAATTGCCTCAACAACACATCCTTAGGTTTTGGCAGTCATGTCATGGGACACCCTATGTACATACTTAAGATTGGATAAATCTGTTTATACAACACTTAGGTACTGAACGTAAGTAATACAAGAAATAACTTCGTCTGTACATATAGTCGGATTTACAGAGTTTGTCCGTTACGTCATGAATAATGTTAGTATGAATCAAATCATATTGAAACAGTAACACTTAAACAAACACTCAATAAATTCAACAGAAAACCTCATATTCAAACTGTTTCAAATGTTTTAATTTTTTTTTTAGTATTATCTTCGGTTAAGAACTAGTTACACAAATAACACACCGTTATGTAATACATATTTGCATGCAACGAACGTATGTACCTATAACCAAACAATATAATAGACATGCAATACTTATTAGCTATTAGCTTCTTACAATGACACGTCGGCTTGAAAAGTGCCCTCTAGAAACCAATAGATGATGCTGGATAAAGCCTAGTACGAGTATGAAATTTTCTACTCATACAAATTGAATGTTGGTGATGAATACTTTACGTATATCTTTACTTAACTATATTGTTAATGTCATAGTGGACAAGACCCGTAAAACCAACTAGATTTGTAATTTTAATGTCGTTCTAATTTGGCTACGTATTATATTGTCTTACTAGTTAGTCTACAAGAAAGGTAGAACAACTACCTTTCTAACTCATAAGAGTCAGTCACATACCAGTATCTATTTAAATTATATTTTGAAAGCTTCGAAAGCTTCAATCACTAGAGTTATTAAATCATTAAAATTTAAATTTGGTAGAAAGCGCTAGAGCCAAAAGAGAATGAATTGGTATCGACTAAGGATAGTGTCAAAAACACTTAAAATTGATACTATGCTTTGAACAATATCTTCGATGCCAAAATATATATAGCTACTTTCATTATAATGTCGGTTCTCTAGTAGCAGAATTCTTGGAAGTGTATGTATATTTAGTGTGTTGACCCCACAATTTAGTACTCATGGGGAACATAATTATGGTTCCAATAACAAATATACATTGTCTATATGAATACGACAATCTACCAATACTAATGTTGAATATGTTAATCAATCTAGGTCTAGTAAAATTTCTTGCCCAAACAGCATGTCATCTAGGTATTTCTGCACGCCGCACCTTTATCGTAAAATATTTTTTTCACTCACAGTTTATTGCACTGAGTACATACATATACGTATGTATATTCAATCGAATGAGGATGATAACAATAAAACAGCATGATATGTACAAATTGTTTAAAACTTTAAACTTTAATAGATACCTACTTATAACTTGAAGTGATATTTTTCTCTGGTATCGTTTGAATGCAAGCAAAGTAGTTGCGAACATATTAAATGAAAGATTAAATTATAGAAGGCCTCTCAAGGAAAATGCTTACAGCCCACGAACTGATATCTGTGCATCTCTAAAACTCTATTTTATCTCAGCTTATCACACACATCTTTATAGTTTGTCTATTCTATGCGTGGAATCACTAAGTACTTTGATCTGATTAACTGATTTCTTTGATATCTCACAGGGCCGTGGTCACTAAATAAGAGGGAGATAATTACAGATTTTGATTGGTTTAATCATTGTTTAATCAACCAACCAGACAATGTAGCTGAGACATGTAGACATGGTAGTACGTCCCATCTAACCATTTCAAACTACTTATAGGGGCTTAATTAGCTATAGTATGTTTTAGTTTTGCAGTATATCTCATTATTTCACGCAGTATTTGAAAATGGATAACTTACTAATTTTTGCTGATTTGAAAGATCTATTTTTTTCCTCTCTGATGAAATACACAATCGTATCCCACATTGGTTCTTCTCAAATTATCAGTCCAAGGTGATGAGATTCAACAGAACCTCAATGTCTAAACATATTCGTGTAGCATCTATATCCGTTACATTATTTTGGAAAGCTTGTCTGGGTACAATTTGTTAAAACTTCTCATCCTTGTAATACTACGAATACATCCAAATATTTTCATATTTAGCTACCTTCTAAAGCAGAAGAAAATAAGTTCTGAAGGAATAGGTAAATTTAAACAATTGATAAAGCAGAAATACATGAGAAAATTTTCAGTACTTAAGTTTCCGACAATATATCTGACTTGCGTATCAACTATATTAAGTTAACTCTACCACATATTGCTTATAACATATGTCAACAAAGTAGATCCACAAATTTGAAAATTTGAAAAAACTTTTTTTTTTATAAATAAATCTTGTTTTTATATATCATTTACTTTTATATAAGATAGATCCTCAATTGGCCTAGCTTTTGGAATATTTGGTGGATTTGCTTCCTTCGGGACAAATGGGGTATAATTTTGTCAGCTAATTGATAGACTTTTTTGCATAAAGGCTGGTTGCGTTGTTAGGCCAGAAAATAATATCGTTGTTCTCGTGTTCACCTTATGAAACGTCTTAAGTTAGTTTATTGCGCCATCAAGTATTACAAATTCTATAGCATTTCTTATACTACAGATGTTATAATTATACACAAAGGACCAGTACTTGTTACTTTTTACTTGCTAACTAGACATACATACTTATACCAGTGACAATTCAGCCTCATTGCAAATGATTCAATCATTATAGATAATATTTTGCGAAGCTACAGAAACGTCAAAAAGAAGAATTTGTCTATTTAATACAATTTTCTTTAGCATCTAACTAATGTTTTCTACGTGATTGCATATTTTTAATTTTAAATAACAATTGTGCGACCAATAAACATTATATAGAGTCTATTACAAATTTGGCATTTGGAAAACAGTAACGAAGTGCTAATAACTAATATAGTGTTAACGCTATTTACTCTAAGTAATCTTAGGCAGATGAACAGGCCTGTTTTTGATGAAAGTTCTTTATTCAAAATGTCGAATTTTCGTTCGTTGATTGGAACTTTATCAAGACAACTGTTAAAAAACAATAGAAATAAGAAAAAATACAAAATAGGATAAAACTGAGACTACTTACATGAATCGAACATTGTATAATGAATAATAGAAAATATTCGAAGTTATACTGAGATAAATAAGGTACATTTTAAAATAGTTAAAACAACTGTGTAAAATTATTATTCAAAACCAACCTCAATGCAAATGAAAACGTTATGTAGAAGTTCTGCCAGAGAATAGATATTAAAAACCAAATTCAAATAACATCCAAAAAACAGATCTGTATAAAATTTCCATACTGACGAGATGGGCCACAACTTTGATTTTGGCGGAGTTGAAGTCGTATATTTTGAAAGTAAAAAAGTAGAACGTAATTTCTTAGAAATGTGTTTTATTCAGTAGACTGTTGCTTCAGTTAATTCTAGGAAAGATGTTGAAAAGCTAAGTTCCATTTATTCTAGGCGTAATAATAACTCATGGCCAGCCGATGCCCCCTGTAATTGGCGCAAGCTGTTGGGGGAAGCTAACGCATGAATTATTATTATTATTATTATTCTGATCGAAGCAATTAATAATGATCTGTTTTTTGGATGTTATTTTTTTTAATATCTATTCTCTGGCGAAACTTCTACATAACGTTTTCATTTGCATTGAGGTTGGTTTTGCATAATAATTTTACACCGTTGTGTTTTAACTATTTTTAAAATGTACCTTATTTATCACAGTACAACTTCGAATATTATCTATTATTCACTAGAAAATGTTCAATTCATGTAAGTAGTCTCATTTTTATCCTATTTTGTATTTTTTCTTATTTCTATTGTTTTTTAACAGTTGTCTTGATAAAGTTCAAATTTACGAACGAAAATTCGATATTTTGAATAAAGAACTTTCATCCAAAACACTATATTATCCATTACAGATATCATAAAAATATGCATTCAAAGTTACCAGATGTATATTTTGCAAATACGACGAATCTACACATATACTAATAATATTCTACAGTTGCGAAAAGAATATCTGCACTTGTATTTGTTATCTAAATCACAAAATCTCCTGTTACTCCTGCTGCTGTCTATTATCCTTCCTACGCCACATATCAATTACAATAAAATACAGACATTAGCTAGATTAAAGAAATCGAGAATTTAAATATTTAAGAAGATTTATACTAAAACATCATGTATAATCGATAATATCTAACTTTACTGCTTTATTTCAGTACACATCAATCATCACAAATTGTTAAGCCAAGCATCTAAATCAATTACATGTTATTTTGCTAATTTTATGATTTAACCTTCTTTATTATCATGAGTCATTCCTCGTTCATCAATCAATCCAATTATTTGAACAAGGAATCACCTCTTCAGCCATTTGAACTATAATGATACTGAGATAACTACTAAGCTTCGATTTTTCATTGTTCATACTTCATTTACATTCATTTTTTCTCTTTTGTATATTTATTTGCTAGGCGGCAAACGGAGGAAGCAACGACGGTTTAACGAAACAACAATTAGATCTTATCCACCATATTATGGAGCAGAGCCAACGACAATCACATTCAGTTACAAAATCAAATTCAAAATCCAGTACGAAACAAGTCACCAAATCATCATCAATAAAAGCACAAAGGGTATGGACATCCACAGTAAGTACATACATACATATATGTTTATCATGTTTATATTGCGGTTCTTAAAGGTACTATATTAATTTTACGTATCTGTAAGGTTACACGTTGTTTCTATAGAGGGTGAATTATACGTTGTGCCATTATTTGGTAATTGTATTAATAAATAAAATCACACCAATAGCGGCACATAGAACGAATCAATCTACCATTACTCCCAGATTTATTTTAGCGGTCAGAAACCCAGATTATCAAGTAAAATATAAAATAAAATATAATAGTGTGCGTGCGCCTTTGGTTTATATCATTGGCTATTGACATATGTATATGTACCTACTAATTATTTGTGGAATGCTGGCTATTACAGGAATTAAAAAACTTTATAAGCCGTTGTGTTCCGTAAACTTGAATTGTCTGCAAATAGATAATTTTTCATGACAGAATTGGTAATAATGTATGTACAAAATTGTTTGATATTTTGTGGTATATGATGCATGAGTGTATAGTGCCTGATAACTAGAAGCTTTGCAAAATGATTGGAATAAGAGTTAAGAAGATGACATTACAGTGAAACATTACATTACTTATAATCAGATCTATGTATGTACATTATATATAAAAAATAAAAGATGTTTACTGAAAGCTGAAATAGACTGCACCCATGTAATAACTGGTAGAACCTGCCAGCAAAAGTCAATTTCTTTAACTCTGCAGCATTTTTTTCCGCACATAAAATTCTGAAATTTATTCTGTCTAAGGCTGCCTGTGCCTATGTTGTCACAACTATTATTTTTTAAGTCGGAAGTAATGTGTTCCCAAAAAAACACTTGATGCATAAAAAATTATATACTAAGCATGACGTTTTTACACGAGGCGTAAGTTTTATTGCGTAGCCTCGTCCATTTGCTATGCTGCTCAGCTTATAATATCTTGGGCATCTTCCTCGTTCTAAAACATCTGACATTCGATGTACTGTTGCTATCCTTTCTCGTACTGCATTTTCCAATAATAATTTATGAATTATTCCTCTTCGTGTTGGTACATCCATCATTTCTGGCACACATTCTGTGGTTAGAAAGACCACGTCTCTCTTGTCTTTCTATTTGCCAAAAATCACATGTATGTTACCTTCTCGAGTTACCATAGCTCCCCTCTGCAGTTTTCAATCAATAATTGATTTGGGATTGAATTTGCGTCTTTTTCTGAGAGTTCATATTAAATGTGTGTTCGTTCCGAGGAGTTTGTGAACCAAATCAACGCTAGCATACAAGTTGTCGGTCCATAAAGTTCGGCCAGTATGGAAGATAGGTTGCATGAGTTCTAATACGGTGCGTGTAGCGAGAGGTTGTTCACGTGGAATATTATCTCTACCACAATACATTTTTAAATTATCAGGACGGTAGACCCTCAATTCACGCGGTATTTTTTTACACGGTTTCGATTATACGCGGTTTAGTTTTTGCTAACTTTTTTTCAAATTACGCGCTCGGCTTCACTTATACGCGGTTTACTTTTTTTGTTTGTACGCGCATGGTATTAGTTATATTGTACACTATTTAACCAGTTAGCTGAAAGTTATCACTCGTGCTGGAACGGTATATCTAACTATATACTGTGTTACTACTAAACAAAAAGTGCAAGTCGTTGTGTTAGTGTGTTTATGTAGGACTATTTATTTTAATTAACAATGAGTTCTCAGGAAGACAGTGTGCGGAAGATTACAACAAAAAAAAACGAAAAGTTTTAACATTGTCGGAGAAGAATGGGATTTTAGATAAACTGTCCCGAGGTGAAACTTGTGCATCTGTAAGTCGAATGTATGGAGTCATCTATTCGCGCAATAAGAAAACATCAGCAAAAGTAAAAGCTAGCATAATTGCTAGCGCTTCTGGAAGTACAAAAACAACGCCGTATTCACGTAATGAAGCCATTGAAAATGGAAAAGGCTTTAGTGTTGTGGATTAAAACACAAACATCAAAAAGAATTCTCGTAGATAATGTTATAATACGTGAAAAAGCTCAGTCAGTATATCATGATATTACTCTGCGGAAAGACCAACGTGGAACTGATACAATCACTGATTTCGCTACTAGCAAAGGCTGGTTTGAGAGATTTAGAAAAAGACATTGTTTGCATAATTTAAAACTAACGGGTGAATCTGCATCTGCCGATCATGAGGCAGCGAAGACATTTCCACCAGAACTCATGAAATTTATTACAGAAAATGACTATAAACCGGAACAAATTTTTAATGCCGATGAGACGGGCTTGTTCTGGAAAAAAATGCCTAAACGCACTTTTATATCGGAACAACAAAAAACTGCACCTGGATATAAAACGGCTAAGGATCGCCTGACAATGGTATTTTGCTGTAATGCTAGTGGAGACTGTTTTATGAAACCATTGTTAGTTTATCGCGCGTTAAATCCACGTGCTTTGAAGAATAAGGATAAGAACAATCTACCTATATACTGGCGTGCAAACCAACGTGCATGGGTTACTGCTGGAATGTTCATGGATTGGTTTAATAATTGTTTCGTACCGGATGTTGAACGTTATTTGTCTGCAAAAATCAGCATTTAAAGTTTTACTTATCATAGATAACGCTCCGGGTCACCCAACTCAACAACTCCAGAACGCACACTCTAATGTTTAAGTAGCCTTTTTACAACCAAATACGACGTCCCTACTCCAACCTCTTGACCAAGGAGTTATTGCAACTTTTAAGGCGGACTATACTCGCAGAAGTTTTAAAAAAATATTAAACGACTTGGAAAATAGCCCAGTTCTGACACTTACCGACGCGTATAAGAATTACACAATAGATGACTGCATTGAAGTTATAAAAGACCCTTACAAGGAGATTAAATCTACTACCATAGCGCATGTTGGAAAAACTTATTGCCAGATGCTGCAATAAATGAAAATATAATAGTTGAAATTCTACGTGAAGAGGTAGAAGAAATCAATAGCTTAAGCCATTAGTTTGTTGAGGGTGCTGTTCAAGAACTGAACACCACAGATATAGAAGAGCATCTTTTATCTCGTAATGAAGAGCTAACAAACGAAGAGCTAATCGGAATGTTGGAAAAAAACGACGAAGATGAAGTAGACAACGATGATGATGTACTGCCACCCAAACGATTTAAGATGGATGCGTTAGACAGAGATTTTAGCTTATCGCAAGAAATTCATGCCATATTAGTTGAAAATGATCCAGTGATGGAGCGTAGTGTAAGATTTAAGCGACAAATTGAAGAAGCTATAAGTCCATACAGGGAACTCTACAACAGTTTAAAAAGTAAGAATAAGCAAACATCAATTATAAGTTACCTTAAAAGAGACTAATTGCACATATGTACATACACTAGAACTGCCTACTATATACTATATTTCATATTACATTTAGTTTCATTCGAGTTATTAAAATATATATATTTCATACTTTCATAGTCTATTATTGGAACCTAACCCCTACAAATCCATTAACACAAACAAACATACACAATAAACAGTTCGCTCAAAGAGCCATGTGTTGACACAACCCGAGACTTTTTTGAAAACCTTTAAGTACCGGTGGACTATACGAAGATATAAATGTATTCAAATCATTAGAAACTCTGTCCGCGTATTATACACAACCAATTTTGGTACACACAGTAGTGAAAGTTGTTTAATTTTTGATAAGGAATCACTCTCTAAAAACTTTCGCACTTATATCGAAGCACCTTATATAGTTCTTCTCTCTTACTCGATTGATATCACTAACACCTGGTTATGATTTGTTACACCATTTATTTCACCTTAGAAAACATATGTACATACGTAGTAACGAACATTATCTACAATAACTAAATTCACTTTGAAACAACGTCTTCAGCTACTAAAAAGAGATAAAAAAAATCGCATTTAATTTTAAAAATCCAGTACATATATACAGGGTGGGGCACCACATTCCCGTCGGTTTATATACGAAAAACGGTAAAGTATTTTAAAAATCTTTTACTAGAGGTTGTGTAGGTTCATTAGGAGCACATTTTAAAATTATTTGGAAATATACAGGGTGATCCAAAAAAAAGTTGCGTACCAAAGTTATGAAAATTTAAATGGAACACCCTGTATATTCGTGCATATTTTGATACTGTAGGGTAAATAAAAGCTACTTACTGTTATATTCCCTATACCTAACTCAACCGGATTTCGAGATATTTTAATATTTTTGAAAATGTAGATAAAAATTTAAGAGGCATTTCTGTTTTACATGATTCAGCTAAATATTTTAAATTGTGTTTATTGTTTATTCAAAGGATTAAACTTTATAACTAATTAAAGTTGATATCTAGAAATTATGTAGAGTGTTTAAAAACAAGATTTCTTTTTGGTTGAATGTTATAGGCAAGTAATTCTCTTATGTTAAATGGAACACCCTGTATTTATGACCACATTTAGATTCTAATTTCAATTGTTTTTAAAACTGTACTAGGGTTCCCTATCCCCATCTCTTCTAGTTTTTTAGTAATTTATAGTTTTTGATTCTAAACATTAATTTCCTACTATTTAATTCTCAAAAGTAGGTTTTGATGGAAACAAATGGCTAAATACCTATTAAACTAATCGTTTGATTGGTTTCGTTTCACAATAATGAAAAAACCTCTTAACTAAGTAAATAAAACTTTATTAAACAAATAACATTAAACAGTAAAAAAAACTAGTATTTTAACAAATACTCGAAATGATGTCCATCAGTTTTAATGCATAAACGAATTTTCTCTTGAAAAGGCTGCTTCACATTTGTTAAAATTTTTGGTGCTATAGAACGAAACGCTATTCTTGTTCGTTCTCTCATAAAGTCAGGTGTAGTTGGTGGTATACCGTACACTCTATCTTTAATATACCCCCAGGAGGCTTAGGTCTGCGAATCTTGCTGGCCAATGCTGAGGGCCGCCGCGTCCAATTAACCTATTGGGATATTGCCTATCCAATTAATTTCTAACGTCAATATGAAAATGTGCTGGCGCACCATCTAATTGTAACCACATCCTCTGTCTAATATCAAGTGGTACATCTTCCAAAAGTACAGGCCAATGTTCTCTTAAAGGTCGAAGAAACATGGCGCCATTTAAGAGACCATCAAAAAAGAAAGAACCTATCACCAGCGTTCCAATTATTCCACCCCACACATTGACACGTCGTCTATGTTGCCTGTCGCTAGTTCTAAAAAGATGGGGATTTTCGTCACTGTAGAAATGAAAATTGTGACTATTAACTAATCCATTATTGTGGAATGACAACTCATCCGAGAAAAGAACAAAATCGAATAAATTTTCGTCATCACTAAGTCTTTGTAGAACCCACAAACAAAAGTCGACTCGTCGATCGTAATCTGGCTCCAAAAGTTCCTGGTGTAATTGAATACGATACGGGAAAAAATTGTGTTTTTTTCGTAATTCTTCAAGCGCTTCGCCTCCTGATTCCAATGTTTTCACCTATTTTACGTTGACTTGTATGTGGAATTTCTACCAGAGAGGCGATAATAACAAACTCATTTTGTGCATTGCCCGTAACAGGTGTGTGCCCTTCTGGTTTCTTATAACTCACGCTTCCTGTTTTTCGGAGAACTTGCAATAAATTTTCTAATGACCGCTTGTCAGGATGATGCCTGTTAAGATATTTTTGAGCATAAACTCTTGATTCTAGCAAGCAATTTCCGTCTTTTGAGAATTAAATGGTAGGAAATTAATGTTTAGAATCAAAAACTATAGATTACTAAAAAACTAGAAGAGATGGGTATAGGGAACCCTAGTACAGTTTTAAAAACAATTGAAATTAGAATCTAAATGTGGTCATAAATACAGGGTGTTCCATTTAACATAAGAGAATTACTTGCCTATAACATTCAACCAAAAAGAAATCTTGTTTTTAAACACTCTACATAATTTCTAGATATCAACTTTAATTAGTTATAAAGTTTAATCCTTTGAATAAACAATAAACACAATTTAAAATATTTAGCTTAATCATGTAAAACAGAAATGTCTCTTAAATTTTTATCTACATTTTCAAAAACATTAAAATATCTCGAAATCCGGTTGAGTTAGGTATAGGGAATATAACAGTAAGTAGCCTTTATTTACCCTACAGTATCAAAATATGCACGAATATACAGGCTGTTCCATTTAAATTTTCATAACTTTGGTACGCACCTTTTTTTTGGATCACCCTGTATATTTCCAAATAATTTCAAAATGTGCTCCTAATGAACCTACACAACCTCTAGTAAAAAGATTTTTAAAATACTTTACCGTTTCTCGTATATAAACCGACGGGAATGTGGTGCCCCACCCTGTATATATGTATTGTACGTACCTACATGTTTTCCATGTAATTACGTATACTGATATTATGCAAGGTTATAATAAAGATATTTTGATAACTACGCTACTAGAATTAAACTTAATCAAGTTGAAAGTTAAATATTAGGTACAATATTATTTGTAGAACTAGAACAAATATAGTTTTGTTAATTTTTATTATTACTCTTTAGAAACCTAAGTTAAGACACTAAATTCATATTTTATATAATGATAAATCAGTTCCTCTTAAATTTAGTGTTTGAACCGTTTTTTCACTACAATACAATAGGAACACGACGGAACTTATAAATTGCTAAAAGATAAACAATTTCGTACGAGAATGACGGCTTATATGAATCATTGTGTTCGCCACGCCCGCAACTTTAGAGAGAAATCCGTTGTGCGAGACAGTTTGGTGTAATTTGTAAAACAATTTAGGGCTTGCTTGACAAATAACAACCAACTATTTCGAATTACACGGAAACGAACCAAGGGTAATATTTGCTAATGAACTACAACAACGCGAGCGCATATATTTCAGTAACGTCAATAAACGTACCACATCACTCCCTTTCCCGTTTGATCTCATTTCTGAAAGCACTCCAAAAAGCAAATCCATTCCTGGTGAACGTATTGATGCAGTAAACGTGCACAGTTTATATAAACAATGTCTTTTAAGTCAACGTTGTATGTTTACTTTCCAGTTAATAAGCGTTTTATCACGCTACACCTACCTATCAAATTAGTTTCAAGCTTCAACCTGCCTTTGTCAAAGTATTTTGTGGAACGTGTCAATGCACGGGAGAATAGAACATTTACCATGATGGACTCCAATTATTTAGCAATAAATACATGTTGAAAAGTTGTATATTAAAGCATTGCAAAGCTACTTGACGCTAATGCATATGGAAAGTATTAAGAGTGCTGCTTACTCAAAAAACGTATACAACAAAACATACTTCTCTATAACAATATTATTTTAGCAACCTTCAATACTGCACGCATTACCAATAAAAAGCACTTAAACTATAACTTTACTGTAACAATGCAGTAGAATAAGATATTGTTAGATCAACTAATTCTCCAGACTAGCTAAACTTTTGTAAACTTGATAATCAAGGAGGTCTTGGTATATATACGATGGCGCGTGGAAGCTCGATATACAGATAGCTGTAAATAAAAGTTAATATTAAGCTTGAAATACACACACATAAACATGTAGGTATGTATGTACATACGTATGTACGTATGTGATAGAGAGGAGGAGCTATCGGGAATGTAGTGAAGTACCACTCGTACTATGCGAGAGGCTAGGGATATTCAGCGCTCGCTATTTGTAGCGTCTGAGGACAACTAAAATAAAATGCCTTTAACTGTCCAAGAAAAAATAGAGATTCTATTATGGCATGCGGGGAATAATTCATATCAAGATGTACAAAATTTATTTGTAGCAGCATTCGAAAACCGTCCGCCACCTTCTGTGTCATCTATCCATAAGATTGGTAATAAATTTTGTGTAGACGGTTGCGTTAATTCATGGCGTAGTAAACGACGCCGTGTTTTCGCAGAAGAACAAGAAGTGCAAGAAATCCTAATTTGTGCAAGTGTCGAAGAGTATTCGTCATTGAGCTCCCGGCAAATTGCCGCTATGTTAGGCATTAGTAAAGAAATGGTCTTAAAGACGTTAAAGAAATATGGCTACAAGTCATATAAAGTAAGTCCAATGCAATATTTCCCGAGCATCATTGGCGTCGGATGAAATTTTGTGAGCGTGTAATGGACATTGCCAATAGGAACGATCGGTTTATTAGTAATATTCTATTTACTGATGAATCGACGTTTCCATTACACGGTCGACATAACCCATCTCAAGCACGTTGTTGGACTAGGACAAATCCACACCGAACCTACAACGCTCGCGCGTAATACCGGCAAAAACTGAATATTTGGGCGGGTATTTTGGGGGATAATATTGTAGGACCATTTCTTATTAATGGTACGCTAAACGGAGAAAGGTATCTCGATCTCTTGCAACATCAGGTAATTCCTGCAATTCGAGCAATACCGGGTATTAGATTCGAAGATGTTTGGTTCCAGCAAGATGGCTGCCCCGTCCATAACTGCCGCCTTGTCGGGGAGTACCCCAATGGTATTTTTCCAGGAAGACGTATAGGTGGTCGTAACGTCGACATTTGTTAGCCCCCACGTTCTCCGAATTTAACACCCTATGACTTTTTTTCTGTAGGGACACGTGAAGCCGAAAATCAATACCGCTGAAGAAAATAGGGCGATTGATTTGGATGGCTTCAGAGAACAAATTCTGAATGGCATACAGACCATTCCTCCTGAAATGCTAGCTGTACGAAATGGCTTTTATGATCCGTTAGGGTACTGTTTGACACAAGAGGGGCAGACCTTTGAGCACCTTCTACATGAAATTTTGTACATAAATTTCATTATAGAATTTTATTTATTTTTTTTAATAATTTTATTTTTGTTACCATTTTTCTAGAGTTTTCTTTCAGTTTAATGTTAATGCATTGTACATATATTAATTACAAAAGTAAATAATGAGGCCGTACGTTCTAATAGCGGTCGCAATTCTTAAAAGCAAACGTGTGCATAACAAAATCAATCCTTGCATACTAAACTGAGCGAGAGGCGACAACGAATCTATACTTACTATCCCCACTTGTACATTTATATGTAAATATGCGTGCGCTACTGTGTGTAATACGGTTGTCCTATATTAACTGTAACTTTAGTCTATCTGTATACGAAATTATATTGAGAAAAGATGTAGGTATTCTTAAACTTCATATCTTCATATGTATACAGGGTGTTTTATAACGGCGTACCTGACCCGAGTGATATTTTTTAAAATGGGAAGTTATACTTTTTTCTACATATTTAAAATCTGCTTACCGTTGCGAGTCTTTTCATGTACGGTTTGCTCGATCTACTCCAAGTATGTCAAAAGTTATGACAATTTTTTCCGTCTAAAATAAGGTGTATTCAGAATGTTAGTTCCGGTAAAAAAAATATACCTACGAAAAGTTTTTCTAAATATACTAAAAGTATGTATTTTTAATGCAAAGATCTTTTGCAGACTAGTGTAGAATCGAGAAAGTTATAAGCTTTTATCGTATTACAGCAAATTTCTTACTGAGGATAAGCTAAAGCCAGGCATCTCTGGAGGTCAGCTCATACGATGAGGTAAAAGGACGGAGCCGTCTGAACTGTTGGATAGCAATTACTTCCTTCGCTTTGTAATTAATCACTTGAAATTTTAACCAAACTAATTGGAAAGTAAAGTAACCGCAGAGTTGTTAGTGGCCCGGACGAATTAATTTAACGGAGTGTGTAAAAATGTACACTTAAAGAGGACCCCAATTAGTGAAAACTGTGTAGATGGGGTGCTCCTAATGAGATTAAAATGGGCAGTATTTCAGGACGTAAAAGTGGTACCTTCCAGTAGCAGTGCAATTAAATATAATTCTATTGTGCCATAGCTTTGTTTTTAGGTTTTCATTGTTGTACAATATGAGTGGTTTTAAGTTAGAAATAATATCTACATTTTAACTCATACTTTTCATCTATCGTGGAAAATAAGATTTAAACGAATTAAAAGGACAACAGAATTTATGAATAATATACGACGCTATCGTAATCTTTTATTTAGATGCTTAAGCTGGTGACTTTGGTTGAGATATATATTGTGTGTGACGTTGTATGTACCTTTTTGCGATAGCCGGAAACCAACAACAACTGAACTGAGCTAGTCAAGTTCTCAACATTATATATCATTATTATCCATCCACTGTATGATAATTTTTTCGTTTTACAATATTTTTTGGAGGCAATATGTGGTACAAAAACAAAAACGCAATTTGTGTGCCACAATGTACGCCTTCTTCACTTATACTATATGACTCAAAATATTTTTTGTAAGCAGTGGCTATGGATAATATCATTTACTTGCCTCTCAAATATGATTAATTTTAAATGTCAGAGTTCTGGTTAGCGTGAATGTTGTATTATCGTTGGTACGTATACTTATTATATTCAATTAGCAAAATGGTATTTACGTATCGGAAAAAGCATTCATTATTGAGTTATACTTTCCTAATAGATATATCAAAAATGGTGAATGGAAATACAAAAGTCAACCATGCTTCTTACACTGGATACTGGAAGTGTTCAACCAAAAAGATGTAGTAGCAGACCTACAATACGTACTCTTTGATATTGTTGCAGATGTACAACAGAGGATGTTAGATGAGCGTCATTTATCTCTTCGGAGACTCAAAATTCTCGATTCATTTTCTTAAATCGCTAAGTCGGTTTCATACTTCATCTTCAATTGCCTAAATGTTTTTTTATGAGTGAAATGTGATTTCATTTTTTCAAAATACTTTTCCAGCAAATTGGTAATATGCTGGTGCATGCTGGTCAACCCTGACTTAAAAATCAAATAAGTTATCAGAAAATTGTCAGACATACTACTGAAGATCTCTAGTTCTATGAGTATATATTGATATGATATATTATTACTATATAGTACACCGTGTGTCCCAAGTTCGATGCTCATCATTGGTATCTCGGTTATTAGACTACATAGAGCAATGGTTAAATGGGGAATATTTTGCAGAATTCAATCCTCGTAACTAATCTTGTTTCAAATTTGACTCAACTTTTTTCATTTTTAAAAATTTTGAAAAATCAAATTGGAATTTGTCGATTTCGTTATTCCTCAATAACTGAATAACGGTTAATCTGACCTGTTTACATTGTTGAGACACTTTTTTAAGACCAAACTTTTGATATAAACATAAATCCTTGATTGTCGCTTGTTTTTAAGTTATTCGCGCTAATTTTTGTTTTTTACATGGTGGACCATATTGGATTTTGGATTTGTTAGATAACGCTTAAAAAGTGCTTTTCAACGATGTATAACATGCCTGAAATATTTTTAGTTAACAGCAACTTTAAAAGAGGTACAGATTAAGCGTTATTCAGTTATTGAGGAATAACTAAATCGACAAATACCAATTTGATTTTTCAAAATTTATAAAAATGAAAAAAGTTGAGTCAAATTTTAAACAAGATTAGTTGCGAGGATTGAATTCTGCAAACATAACCGAGATACCAATGGTGAGCATCGAAATTGGGACACACGGTATATTATTGGTGACAGTGACATGAACTTTAAAGCTTAATATTTGAGAGGGCAATTGTGAATATACCAAGCAAACAATAACATTATAGCCCGTAGTATATTATACCTATCTTTATTGTCAAAACGTATACATAAGCATTGGGCGCATATAAGCTCACTAGATAACAACATATGAAATTTTAAAAATAGCACTTTAGCTTCTTACAAGTTTATTACAGAAATTGCAGAACATTGTCTACAAAATATACAATATTTGAAGAGGATCCTTTTGTAGTTTAAAAATGTATGAAGTTTACAGTTTCTGCTATAAAATATTGAAATTGTACGTCTATGTCTCTATATCCCCTGCGATACAGAATGTTTATTTAGGGTTGAATACATTCTGTTGCGAGATTATTATGTTATTCCATCACATAACCAGTCCTACAAATAATAATTAGATAGAAGGACAGAATAATCTATGTGGGACTATTTTAACGTGTAAATAATATATATAGTTTCCGTAATTTCCATTATTTTGATTATTACTAACGACTAAATAACCCCACCAAGTGAAGATCAACATATACGGCAAATAGCAGTAATAGTACCTACCACTCATTATTGGAATAATATTACATAACTTGTTATACAAAGGCCCTACGCATTGTGTCCACATTTTGATGTTCATTATTGGTCTCAGATACTAGGAACTAGATAGGTGATTAAATGGCAAATTTTACACCAACACCTAATGTTTCTACAGTTTTTTAATGTTGAAAGATCTTTGACACAATTTTTTTATGACTAGCAGATATTGTCGATTGTATACAAACAATTTACAAGATTAACATTGATAGTAATTGTTAGTTTGTTATCTATGTAATAAACTAGAAGTGAAGTTTTTGCCTTAATTGTCAACTATTCTGAAACAGATTTCTAGGTCATACTGCCATAATTTAAGTGCTTTTTTCAACATTTTTAATCTTAAGTTTTCCGGTATTTTCATTTCTATCTTTATCATAAACTACATTCTTACAACTATATATACTAAAGCTTTAAATCAAATTATGACTACTTTGTAACTATTCCAGATACTTTTTTCACCTCTATTCGATTAGAGATTACAGATCAATAAATTGATTTTTAATTGAATAAGCTTTCATCTGACCTAAAGTAGAAAAAGTATCGGAAATAGATAAGTACTTAGCGGTCAGAAAACTACATATACTGATTATGACTACACATACATTGTATAAAGAATATTTAAAAAGTCTTCGGTTTTCACAAAAGGTTGTGTGGTTTCACAAATATAGAACATATGATATAAAACGAAATTCTTCATTAGTTATATTGACTACAATCTTCTTTATCAATTTTAAATTTCCGTATCGATTGCTAGTTTTTTCTTAGATTTTATATTTTTACTCTCCACTGGTGGAAATATACGAGTTTACATAAACTTCGAAATTGGATACGTCGATAGACGTAGTCTATTGTCGAGTGGATGCACATGCACAACAATTGCTTATGCCTGTGTAACATTTATCGCTGCCGTTTACAAATCAGTTCATTGAGGTGCAATTGTTTACAACGATCATTTACGATTTTATACTCAAGTACCCCTATATGTACAGGATTTTCCTTATTCCATGTATTATTTGACATAATAAACTTCTTGGGGATGTACATAATGGCACATTTTACTATTTTTCCAATATTCCAATATCATTTTATCAACTTCAGGGATCCTTTAGGCTGCTTGTTATAAACTAGTGTTTTTATGCAACTATAGAGCAGCAAAACTGCTCTTCTATACCACGCAATCTACCAACATAATAATTACAACAATTTGCTCTCACTATACCGCAACTTTTTAAACGCACATTTACTACTCGGCACATGAGCAAAATATGGACACACCAAAGAAATACGCAATGCGCGTCCAATGTGCCTTACTAGGTGGGTTCAAAAGAAATTTGATATACAAGGTTACCATAAAGTAAGGAATACATTTTAAATTATTATACCTTTTAACAACTTAAGTTAATAACAACAAATAAACAAAATTTAATTACTTATGGACTGGAATTTTACCGTATGTATGGAAAACACCGTTGGATTACGAAAATTTCGCACGACAACAGGTGTAAGAGGGGGCCCCCTTCAAATGAAAGCATACCACAATTTAAAACAAAAATTTGAAGGAACATGGTCTGTAACTGACCTACCAAGATTAGGAAGACAGAATTAGTGATGTCCAAGTTGCAGTAGATTCTTCTTGAAAATCAGGGCATGGCCAGATGTAGTCCATCAGCAATCAGCAGTGAAAATGCAATTTCCCAGCGATTGAGAGTGCCATATGCCACGGTGTGGAAAATTTTATGCTAAATTCTAAAAATGTATACATATAAATTGAAAATGCTGTTTGTAGGTACTGATGAACAAAAAAATGACGAAGAAGGAATAACATGTAATAAAGTTAAATCTTAGTTTCTTAGCGAATTCTATGCTCTATACTTATACTTATCTACCTATAAAGAAAAACTTTATTGTTAATGAATGAAAAATAATACTACATGATAAAACTACCTAATGTGCATAATATTGTTGATACTTTTAAATTTATGATTAAACGAGGCAGATTTGCCTACTAGGTACGAATGTTCACTGGATCTCTTGGTGCCGAAATAGAACACTAATTCACTATCACCCACAGGACACCAAACAATTGGATAATTGCCAACGCGTTTTGACAGCAATACTGTCATTATCAAGGCGATAATGACAGCACACAGTCACAATCACAGTTTTAAAATTACTGCAAGAAAATTACTTTTTCCAACTATCAATCTGTATATTTGGTTACCTATGGTTCTCATCTCAACACTTGAATGTACATATATGCATTCGGATGTGTAACCATCTGTGACGCTTAGATATGAGCGATATATAGATACATTCTACCGGCACGAATGAATGATTTTTCAGTGACCGGAATTAAAAATAAAATATAAAGAATAAAATGAATTACAAAAATTGAAACAACGTACTACAGTATATGAATGATTCGAAAATTTGTAAGTATTTTTAACCTAGTGTGATAACGATAACCATCAGAAACGGGTAAGATATGGTTGCATGTATCGATCTACTTTGCAACTACACAGCGTTCGTGAATGCACTAGAAATTACTGTTTGGTAGTATTACACATATTTGCAAAATTCAATTCAAAAACCATAAAGCTAAGCTAGATTAATTTACAATAACAAAATGCTAATTAATAGAATTAATATGCATGGATCCAATTTAAAACTTAAACTTCAATAAAATGCACTAAATTGACATTTACAGTAATCCCAAATAACAAATAAATCAAGAAAGAAGCATAAATAAATAAACCGATTATAATAATTAACACCATTCGCATGGATCTGTCATCTACTTTTACCTATTTTTTTAGTATTTTTATTATTTGTTATATATAAGTAAATAACGACTGGTACGTTGTGGAATTGCACTGTTGTAAACGCTAGTTATAAAAAAGTGATTACTAATTTTTTGTCTCATCTTAAACTGTGTCTGTGTATATACTTCAAATACAGAACAAATAACGAAAACTAGCTAAAGCTATTAAGAGCAAAATGTTGATTTGCAACAAGCTAATTACGATAGATGTTAAAACTACATAATTCGCCACATTCAACTGTAAAATAAGCTAAAAGAAAAGTAAAAATTGTACAGAAAGAAAATCAGAGAACTTTGGAGAGGATTTAAGTAACATGCATGAAATAAACAACAAACAAAAAAAAATAGTTTGCAAATTCAGAGAATCTGACCAAGAAGAACGGAAAGCGATACCAAACAAATACAATCAATTCAATCAACAGAACTAAAAGATATACTACAAAGACAAAACATACAATATTTGCGGAAAATATCGGGAGAACAAGAAATATATTCAAAAAAATAACATAAAAATCGTACAGAGTATAAAACATCAGCGATATTGATAAACTGCACTGAGAAAACTGTGACAGCAAAACATTTTATTTAAAAATTTATACTTATGAATAGTATAAATTGTATTAAAATTACGAACACTGTGTTTAATGGCCAACAACAATTTTGTTGCTAAAATCTTAAAACAAAATGTTTTAAGATTAAAACAAAAGGTTTGGTACATTTGATGAAATTTTTAAATAAAAATTATTTACAACATCTAGCAAAACTAGTTCATTGGTTTTTAAAAGTATTTATATTGGTTTTTAAATAAAGGTAGTTTAAATTTATGCACGTTGAAACACTAATGAAATGAGAGAGAGAAGGTTTAAGGCGCTCGTACGTAAAAAGAATGAGATGCAGTATTACGCGGTCTTTGTATTTGTGAAAAGGTTTTGTAAATCTGTTAGTAGAAATTAGTGCTAATTGTAGTACAAGCAATTTACTTAAAGTTACTATAAAATATAGTAAATTGAAGTATAATAGGTACTTAATTTCCAGGAATAAATTTATTGTTAAATTTAGTATGCTATGTTGCTGTCCTATATATAGCAATAAATTATACTAAAATGCAGTATATTTATACTTATAAATACTATAAATTTTTCTCCGTGTGGCTAGCTGAAAGGCTGAAAGGTAATACTAGAAGCTTCAACAAATCGAATACTTTATATCCTGTGGTTATTTGTAATTATAAATAGGTCGCCTCAATTAATGACATCTGTGTGTATTCTTTGTTTGATTTCTTTGTATTTCCTATTTCTTTGTATTCGCCAATAAAATATCTAGCGTTTTTCGTCCCTATAAGCAATCTAGAAAGGTTTCCCCCTTATACACGCAGCTCACGTGATACTGTGAGAACTTCGAGAACTTTGACCCCTCTGGACCAACACCGGTTATTCAAGCGGAACAACTATTTTATTATAGGGTTGTAATTAATAGGCAACGTTAAAGTTGGATAATATATTAAAACGATGCGCGCTGCAAAGTTCGTTATACTTGTATCTACCCTCCGAAACCTGCAACTTATTTATGGCGAGACACATTGATTATTTCTAACATACATATAGTGTACTTACAAAAAGATACCTGGTCTCATATATATGTATGATAAAATCTAACAGTTTATTTTGAAAGTAGCCATCAGTAATAAGCTGTGTGACGCTAAAACCAACTGATAATGTTGGTATACACAGTTATTCATACTATATTAACAGCTATGGTTAGGTAGGCGAATAGTACCTACGCAGTAAGTCGCAGTAACGATTGCTAATCAAGGCAACATCGATAAACCGATAAACTTATACGATAGCGGTCTTTACAAAAAAATACTATATGACTTATCAGAAAATTCTTCTTTGCGCCGTTGATATCGAAGGAAATTAAATATAACAAAATAATAAAAGAAAATTCATTCGTAAATTGAGAGATAATTAACACAAAATTATAGTAGGTAACTGTTCAAAATGAGAACCCTCATTTTCTCAAAAAACAACAGTTCTTTGTGTCATAGAATGTTGTCAGTCAATCGCTGCCAATTCATTCTCTAGAGACTTAGCAGCTTCCACTCTACCATCAGTCATGTTCTTTGAGTGCATCTGGTTTACCATTAGTGTACACACCACATTTGAGGCAACCCCATAGAAAAAAATTAACGACAATACAAATCAAGGAACCTACATAGCTGATCAATGTACAGCTAATTTCAAAAAACTCTGGGACAACTCTTGTATCACATGTTTGTGTTTTTCAAGCATTGTAAAACTGGCTCGCATAAAATCGCTGGCATTTCGTTGCGTACTACTGACATACCAAGCCGCCTATAAAAAAATCATACATAATTAGATAATTATAACTATTATTGATTTTTGTATGTCATTACTTCTTAACTGAAACAAATGAAATTAATTCTATAACATAGTTTTCGTCGCGACTTATTTCTTCCCACGTTCCTTGCATCTCAAAGCTCTTTAGCATTCCGTGGATAAAAATTTCGTTGATATAACTTTTTAACAATTAATCCCCTCATATTTTCGATTGGGTTTATGTCAGGGCTATTAGGATGACAAGGGAGAACTTCGATGTTATGGCTTCCAAACCATTCGCTTACTGCAGCCGCCGTGTAGACTGGAAAATTATCTTGCTATTATATATTATTATCTTGCTATATACAGTAGCTGGCCAATGAATTAGAAACTCCAGAAAGACCTAAGTAAGACAGAAAAAGTAATTCTATTATTTTTAGGATTTTATTAAGGTAATGTACACTATTATTATGCTCACACATTACGCTAAACTTATCAATATCTGGAGTTTCCATTCTTGACTTTTAATACTTCTCGTACTCGTCGAGGCATACTTTCAATACAACTATTAATTGTGTCTTCAATTGCGGGTCATTAAGCCATACATCCACAATTCTTTTTTCGAGAATTGCTAAATTTGGGATGTTTGATTGCTTCGCATTGGCTTTTAACAGTGCCCAACAATTTTAGATAGAAGAAGAGGAATATTGCGTTCTTTGAGGAAGTTACTCAGTGATTTTGCTTTGTGGCAATGCGCACCATCCTGCATATAGGTATATGTACAGTCTGGTGTACTGATACTTATATTCAATATGGGGACGAAATATACCATCTAGTACTCTTAAATACTCATCAAAGTTATGTCAAGTACTGACGAAAGTTTCTAATTCATTGGCCACCTACTGTATATAAAATTGTTTGGATTCAGCTAAGTAACAGACGGTAACATTATGTCCACAAGAATATTTAAATAATGTGGAGTGTTAAATCATATATTATCCAGCAACCACCAGCACCTCTAACACTAATCCAGCCCCACACATTTACTGAAAAACGTCCTGATGTTTGTTAGTATATTTCTCAGTGAACTTAGTATTTGCAGGTCGATAGACACTAATTTTTGAGTGCTTGCTAGATTGAAATACTTTTTTATCCGTAAATACTACACTATTCCAAGTAATCTAAGTCTCTATACACGTAATTTTGTGAAAATATGATCCTGGATTGCTTGTGTTCCTCAGAAAGATATGGTTTGCTCGTAGCCACTCTGTATTTTAATTCCGAAGATTTTACTCTTGTACTGGCTGGAGCAGGAGATCCAGGAAAATTTGTTTGGATTGTGGCTTCCACTGCAGAAGAAAGGGGATTTTCACCTAACACATTTAAAAATGCACCATCTTCTTCAAGGGTAGAAACTTGGCGTCTTCCACTACCAACTTTTCCTAATAATGTTTGCTGTCGTTCCCAGCGCTTCTTCACATCAAACACAGTATTTTTGTTTAACATTAGAATGTTCAGCAACTGCTCGTGTATACCACCCGTCTTCAATTTTATTTAAAATGCGAGCTTTTACAACTACGTCAAGCAAACAATTTTCTTTTCTCCTATTTGTCAGATTAGATTACAACTGATTACTAGATGGCGTGCAGAAGCCATATTTACAGTTTGCAAAAGTAATTGTCACAGATTTTTTTGAAATCATCTGTACCACCTCGTCCTATCCACTGTTCCGGAAAATTTTCATTAAGGAACGCAATCATCCAAAATGTGGTGGTGTCCCATCTTGCTGGAATCACATGCGACGACCTTCCACGGGAATATTTTCCAAGTAATTCCACAATTCTTCTTCCAAAAAGTGACTGTAAATTTCTGCATTAAGATATTCATAAAAAAATTAGGCTCATTAAGATGATTATTTAATAGGCTGCAACCCACCTTGGCGGAAAGGCGATGTTAATGGTTAACCATGATTGTTTCGTGTGGGCTTTTATCCGCTCAGATGTGAGAATTACGTGTGCGGTTAATACCATTCGTTGTAAATTGGACTTCATCTGTAAAAAGTATGTGCGGAATAATCTCCACACATGTAACCACTAGCAATATCGTATTCGATTTTCAAAATCTCTAGGAAGTAAATGTTGGACTTTGTGTATATATAGGGATAACGTCCATTATATTCTACGGATACTGGTAGACGGGCTTTGTTCAATTGCATTTAAAACTATGTACTTCGGGGTTCCCATATCCATCTTTTTCTACACAACGATTTGGGAAAGATCCTGCCTCTCTTAAACATCGAAAAACGTTGGAAAATGTTGCATGGTGAGGAACAATGCGATATAGGTATCGCCATTACCATACAAGAAATCTATATCGGCATATTCTGCATTAGTAGTAAAACGCGGCATAATGGCTTAAAGTACTATTACAGTACAAAAGTCATTAATTTGGCAAAAATACATCAATTCTTCAAGACCAAGTAAATTAGAGGAATTCATCTATACCTCATACAACATCTTTTGGTTGTAATGACCGTCAGAACATATAGTACAAGTTTGCGGGATACCCTGTATATTCATATATGTACACAAATTATTTTGTGAACATTTTTGTCAATACAGTTACAGTTAACCATCTGCAGTTCGTTGCATGTATTAGACATATTGCGCCGATTTATATGACGATTTTTATTTGGATCGAATAACCTTACAATTAACCTAACTAGTTTGTATCAAATTTAATTCTATGTATTAAATTCGGCTATAACTAAAATTATCTACATATATTATAACTAGATTAATTGCAAATGACTATCATAGATTTTAGAACATGTAATATCAAAGTTGTAGGTTTCAACGTATGTATTATATGAATAGGTTTAATACTATCAGATCTGCGATTCAATACATTCTATCATTTCCTGTTTAGTTAATTTGAAAGCGGTATAAATAGCATGTATAGTGCCTATTTATTCTCCTAGTTACATATATACCGGGAAAATCTTTCATCCGGATGAATCGACTTGTTGTGATCACCGTGGTCGTTAAACTGGATCAATTAAAACTAGTTTTACGGCGAAAAGCTGGTAATATGGGTATGATTTAGAGAGCAGTAGTTCAATGATGGAAACACTAACACAAATATTGACAGAATAGACAGATAGTTTCATTCCACATTTATCGATGGTTTCTAATATTTTATTTGGTTTCCGCTTACATCCTTTAGTTATCATCTACAAGTAGTCCCTAAAAAAGACTAAGGTCGTTTTGATGCACTTAATTTTTCTTTGTAGTAAAATACAGCGAGAATTTTTATAATCAGGCTTCAGATTTATATGGAGTGCACTTTGTCACGATTGATACATCAGTAATGACTGACCGACTGCAAGCGGGAGGGTCTACGTAATACTCCTATCGCACCCGCATTAGGTAACCGCCGAATGCTCATATGCGATAACAACAGTCTGCGTATTGCACTCGCACTCTAGAATGAATTTTTACTCTCGAACGTTGGCTCGATACAGAATCTAATGTATGAGTGAACTGTAATGAACGAAATGGAAAATCGATGTATAAGATAAAGATGCAACAATCCATGCCTTCGCCAATACAATGGTACAGTAGACGAAAGCATACTTTCCATTTCTTGTTCTTGCACTTTTGCAGGAGGCCCATAAAAAAACAAAAAACGTAAACAGTCCTGAATACATTTAGAAAAACAAGTATCGCATCTTAAAAGGTCAAGGCAAGAATTAGCATCAAATTTCATGAGTTTATGCTAGATCAGTTCACGTGTAGTCTGCAGCTGGAAAGTAAAACTATATCAACGTAAATAAAATCTATGGTAAAATGTATGCAGTTGTATAGCTAATGCAAGTCAAAACTACTACTCTACATACTTAGATTTTAAACACTGTTTCTTCGTTCATAAACAAACAAGCTTATCAGGTATAACTAAGTGAGAGATAACACGAGAATAAGAAGACCTTGGTTACCAGCTGTACCTGTCCTGCTCCGATATTGGAATGAGCCGCAGTAACAGCTGATGCAGTCTCCTCCCTTATATTCCTAGAGTCTAGCATCAGAGTTAATACCACCAATTGCTGCGAAATGAGTTTCAATACGTAAACATTTCCTTTTGAGGCTATGGGGTGGACAGAAATAGCTTCCAAAATATAGCAGATGTATATTCAATGGACTTCTTTATTTGTGCCATTTTGGAAGGCACGGTCTACTTTAAAAAATTAAAGAAATTTAAAGGGTACGCGTTTATGCAGCTTACGAATGACTTTTCTCAGAGCCCTGAAGAAATTAATAATTGCAATTATTTTAGAATACTTTTCCTTTTGTTCTAAATACGAGGGTGTATCAGAAAATAACGAAACTGGTGCTATACTATCACAATGAAATATTTATTTGAAAAATATCCAGTTGTCATAAACTTCTTAATAAACTATTTTTTGATAGTCTGCTTAGTATACCAAAGCGTTGTTGAGCTCTAAATCCGACTCAAATCTTCGACCTCTCCATTTTTCTTTGACTTCAGGAAACAAGAAGTCATGGATAAGATTTATATACCGCTAATTCTTCTATTGTTCGTTAAGCTATATTAATCAAAAAGAAATCAGGTCACTTTACCAGCGCTTTTAACAGTTTTGGCTTTCTGCGATGTTGGGCTGCCTTTATACTTCCATTGCATACTTTGAGGACTTGAGGATTGTAATGATAAAACCAACTTTCGTCACATGTAACTACATTATTTGAAAACACTCTCGTTATTTGCTGATACATCCTCATAAAATTGCTCAGAAGTAAATTCTCTATAGTGTATTGGGTTGGGCCTATTTTATACCGATTTTATAGCGCTTTTATATCGTTTTTTTACAATTATACATGTGTAACAATTTAGCATTAATATAGTCGTAAAGTTTCTATTAATTTCCAAACTTTTATAGACTAGGAGTCTGTACCTGTCGTCAAGTCGAAGTACAAAATATCAACTTATTAATAACACTAGTATAGTCTGTCCAGTTAGAACGCTGCGGCGGTGTTTTTAAGAGAACGGTCATACAAACATTAAACATTTATTTAGTGGTAAAAACTACCTACAAAATACTATTACGCATTATATTAATATACATTGTTTGGGCATGCTTTCCACTAACTTCTCTTCTTTAGATATTTGAAGAGAGCACCATGTTGAGATAGCTGTTTTGCGGAAGATATATGTTTTCTATGAAGTTTATGTTTAATGAATCATACATTTTTGATAGGATTCGCGTCGGGTGACTCTGATGGCCAATCCATAGTTACTACACCATTTTCCAATCTGTGCAAAGATGGCTGCGATGTTTTGGGACTCTATGCATCTTTAGCAGCAACTTAAACGCAACATGATTAAGCTGTATAAAACACGACTTCTGAAATCGGTAAAATAATGGTAAAGCTTCGATACTGGTAGAAGATAATGACCCAAAACATCGCAGCCGTCTTTGCACAGATCGGAAACCTGAAAATGGTATAGTAAGCATGAATTGGCTACCACAGTCACCGAATTCTATCGAAAATGTATGATCCATCATGAATGGTAAACTGCAAAGAAATATATCTTCCGCAAAATAGCTATCTCACCATGTGGGCAAAATATAGCGCTTACTTCAAAGATCTAATGCACAGACGTAGTGGAAGGAAAGCCCAAACAATGTCAGGCAATTATCAACAGGGTTGCTTTACTCTAACGATTTCAGTATTAATATTTTGGATGCTTTTCTGGTCATGTATGCAGATGATAACACGTTTATTATTTCTGATGAGAATGAAAATAATTTGAGTTTAAAGTGTCAGTCGGCACTGAATTCGATGAGCGATTGGTGTAGCAAAAATTTTTTGCTATTGAAAGCAGTTAAAACTCAGGTGGTCTGTTTTCACAATAGAGAGAAGAACTGTAATAGTATAGGACTGACAGTGGGTCCTCAAGTGTTGAATAACATTGACAGTTGCCAGTTTCTGGGTTTGACTATAGACAAACATTTGAATTGGAAATGTCATTGTGGTACATTGGTCACTAAACTACATTCAATTTGCTATTTATTTAGAAATTTAAAACGTGTAATGACCTTAGGTTAGTTAATTGCAATTTATCATGCCCTAGTAGGCTCTAGATTGGCCTATGGAATTTGTCTATGGGGTTTATCCACTGGGTCAAATCAAGTTTTTATTGCTCAAAAACGGATAATTAGGGTTATTGCTGGTGTTTCGGCCTTTTCACACTGTCGGGATTTGTTTAGGAAATTTCGTGTCTTGACTCTGGCTGGTCTTTTTGTCAGTTGTCGATATATATTTTCACCAATAAGTGCCAGTTTAATTTAGTTGGCGATATTCACAATATTGCAACCAGGCAAAAAAATAATTTTTTTGTACCGTATGGAAGATGTGTAATTGCCCGAATTATATAGGTTTAAAAATTCTTAACGAACTCCCTGTAGAAATAGGTACGTACCTGTAAAACTTTAAATAATTTTAAATCAAAATTGAAGAATTATCTGGTTGATCGCGCCCTGTATACGGTCGAGGAACTAGTGGCGGTCTGCTTTTGTGTTTTTTGTTTAATTCTAATTGTATTTTATTTTGACGACGACTATTTTAATAGTATAATTTTAATCTGTTGTGATGTTCCTTTTACATTAATGTTATTAGTTCCGCTATTATTGTTACCTATTATTATATTTTGTATGATTATACCTTGACTATGTTGATACCATTTTAGTTTAGTCATAGCAAATAAAAAAATTAATATAATGTGTAATAGTATCTTCCAGGTAGTTTTTACCAGTTAATAAATATTTAATGTTTGGATGACTGTACTTTTAAAAACAGCCGCGACGTTCTTACTGGACAGACTGTATTCTTAAGTTCATTGCTTATATTTTTATCTTGAATGAAAATTAAATTGTAAAAAAATGTTTTACTGCATCAACCACTTCTTCAAGGAACTTTCTTAGGTGGTGAAGTACATTATGTTATAAATATATTGTTGAATCTCTTTATACTGTTACGAATGGCGCCATCTAGCGACAAAAGCCGTTTAAAATGGATTATGCAGTGCACTGTAATTATGATATATGGATGGTTCGCGTGTTTTCTGGAGACATTCTAGAGAGGGCGTTCTAGAACAGTCTAGTTTAGTGTAGAGACTTCTAGAAGCTATATTTTATGTATATAAGGGTGACAATCTCGTATGCGGGACAGTCTTGAACTAGCGCGTAATTAGAACGGACGCTGTGAATATAAATACGAGACGTGCATATAAATTTGTGTTAGTTGAAATAAATAGTTTAATTAGTGTTCTACGTTACCAAGTAATTCTTAAGTGTTAAATTAGTTTAAATAAATACTTCTGTGAAAATATTATCGTCTGAAGATTATTTAAAAACCCTAAAACGTAACAATTGGTGTCAGGTGTGGGGTTTGGCGATAATTTTTCGTAATAAAATAAATAAAAATGGCGATGAGACTGAAAGATCTGAAAGTGGTAGATCTCAAGAGGGAACTTGAAGAAAGAGATGAAGATACGAACGGAAAGAAGAAAGACCTTGTAGAACGGCTCCGAAAAGTGATGATAGAGAACGGTGACGATCCAGAAAACCACGTTTTCGAGGTGGATGGCGGTATTACCGAACTGAAAGGAATGTTAGAAGTAAATTCTCGAACAATGGAAGAAAATGCTAGAACCCTCGAAAAGAAATTAGAAGAAAATTCTACAAATCTAGAAAAGAGGCTTGAAGAAAATTCTAGAAGCCTCGAAGAGAAATTCGAAGAAAACTCAAGAAGCTTAGAAATGAGGCTAGAGGAAAATTCTAGAAGTCTGCAGTGGTTAGAAGAAAATTCCAGAAGCCTAGAACAGAGGTTAGAAGAAACTTCTCGAACAATGGAGGAAAAACTGTCGGAAAACTCGAGAGTAATCTCTAGAAGCCTAGAGCAGAGGTTTGAAGAAAGTTCTAGAATCTTAGAAGAGAAGTTATCGGAGACTATGGAAAATTCCCGAAAGGAGCTAGAAGAACGCATTCAGCGAATGGAAATAAAATTGGGGCAGGAAAATTTGGTGGACATTGACAACTTGTCCCAGCCGCAAGCACAAGAAGTAATTAAACAAGAAGTAATCCAAGCGACCCCAGTAGTTCATGGACAAAGTAAATTACCAACTTTCGACGGAAAAACACCGCTAGTAGAACATATGACGCTTTTTGAAACAGCTGCCATGATAAATTCCTGGAATGAAACCACCAAAGCAGGTAACTTGTCACTGACGCTACGTGGAGATGCTTTGGGAGTACTTCAAGCCATACCTCTAGCGGAACGACAGAACTACGGGGAACTTGTGAAACAGCTAGAAATGCGTTTCGGCCGCAACCACATGGAACAAGTATACCGATCACAATTGAAAAATCGCTTACAAAAGTCCACCGAAAGTTTACAAGAATATCAAGCAGAGGTATTCCGCTTAACCAGATGTGCGTATCCCACAGTTCCTGACGAAGTCAAAGAAAGTTTGGCCATCGACAAATTCCTCGATGGGCTCCGAGAAATCGAAACACAGCAAGCGGTGAAGTTGGCACGCCCAAGAACATTGAAAGAAGCTTTGTCGCAAGCCCTTGAGTTCGAAGCGGTCAAGCAATCCATACGAAGCCAGGCCCGAGTACGAACAGTAGAGAACTGCGCGGAGGGGAAACAGACAGATCCCGTTGAGGATTTTGTCGGAAAAGTGCTTGAAGCGATGAAATCAAGAACTAGTTGCTGGAATTGCGGAAAAGTTGGACATTTGAAAAACAATTGTCCTCGGCTACGAAAAACATCTAGGCAGGCGGAAAAACTAAAAAGGGTTGACGTGAAGGGGCAACCGTTGACCCGTATTGCTGACGCCCCTGAAGCATCTGTAATTGTCGCAACGTTGAAAAGCCACACCAATAGTCTTTTTGTGAATGGATTGGTAGACGCTCAGCCTCGAGATATGTTGCTGGATACTGGTGCAACAATGACAATCATTCGCCCAGAGATTCTCAAAGGAAAGACGGCCATCTTGCCAACCAGATGGGCATTACGTACGGCTACTGGGGAGTCAGTCAACGTACTCGGGGAAACGATTGCCGACTTCCGCATTGGCGATACGAAATTCAGGTATCGCGTACTGATAGCGAACATAGAACAGGACGTAATTCTTGGAATGGACATAATGGCCGAATTTGGATTCAAATTGGACCTTCATGGAGGAATACTTAGAGTGAACGGGGAGGACATTGTTCTCAATCGCTCCAGAGATATGGCCACTCGTGTGATTCTGGCCAGTGACATAATGATTGAGGGACGTAGCCAGGTGATTGCCTCAGCCACTCTAAATGAGAGGGTACCAGAAAACCAAATTGTGATGTTAGAACCAGACCCGAACAATAGTCTACCTCAAGGGATTCTGTTTGCCAAAACGATAATCCAGACCAAGGAGGACGTTCCTGTCCGATTGATGAATCTTAATGATTACCCAGTAAAGATTAAGAAAGGAGCCGCATTGGGAAGTTGTTCATGTGTATCATCGATTGTCCAAAGAGCATGTACCCTCACGACGACATCCGGTCAATCCCCCAAGCTTTTGAACAACATAATCAATATGACCTGTGAGAGTCTGACGGCTGATCAACATCACGCAGCGAGAGCTTTGATTGGTCGCTATCAAGATGTTTTTGAAACTGAAGACGGTTCCAAGGGAAGAACTAACGTGGTACGACATCGAATAGACACCGGAGATGCGAGGCCGATTCGTCAAGCAGCTAGAAGGTTGCCACTGGCTAAGCGAGACGAAGCCGAACAAATTATCCGAGATATGGAACGGGATGGCGTGATAGAACCATCGAAGAGTCCGTGGGCTTCTCCAGTAGTGTTGGTTAAGAAGAAGGATGGTACCACTAGATTTTGCGTAGATTATCGACTCCTGAATAATGTGACGAAGAAAGACAGTTATCCCCTACCTCGGATCGACGATACTTTGGATACTTTGGTTGGGTGTAAAATGTTTTCAACACTGGATCTCAAGAGTGGCTACTGGCAAGTGAGCTTGGATCCCAAAGATAAAGAGAAGACTGCGTTCACAATTGGAACCGGCCTTTGGCAGTTCAATGTTATGCCGTTTGGACTCTGTAATGCCCCTGCAACATTTGAGAGACTCATGGAGAACGTCTTGAGGGGACTGTCATGGGAAACTTGCCTGGTCTACCTTGATGACATAATTGTTCTTGGAAAATCCTTTGATGACCACATAAGGAATTTAGAACAAGTATTCCAACGGCTACGTGAGGCAAAATTAAAGTTGAATCCAAAGAAATGCAATTTATTCCGGAGACAAGTAAATTATCTCGGCCATGTTGTCTCGGAAGAGGGAGTAGCCGTTGATGAAGGGAAGATAGAAGCAATTAAAAAGTGGCCAGTGCCTAAAGATAAACATGAAGTCAGAAGTTTCGTCGGCCTTTGCACATATTATCGTCGGTTTGTCCCGGGATTTGCAAAAATCGCTAAACCATTAACAAAGCTGACAGAAGATGGCAGAAGTTTTGTTTGGGACACGTACTGTGAGGATGCCTTTGAGCAACTGAAGCAAACATTGATGTGCGCTCCGATTTTGAGCTATCCGCGCCTTGATGGGAAATTTATCTTAGATACAGATGCTAGCAATGTAGGCATCGGAGGAGTCCTTTCCCAACTGCAGGACGGAGAAGAGAAAGTGATTGCCTACTTTAGCAAGGTGCTATCAAAGCCGGAACGTAACTACTGCGTAACGAGGAGAGAACTATTGGCGGTAGTAAAATCCATCGAGCATTTTCACAAATACGTGTATGGAAGGAAGTTTTTGCTAAGAACCGATCACGCAGCATTAACTTGGCTGTTGAGCTTTAAGAACCCCGAAGGCCAAGTAGCGAGATGGATCGAACGATTGCAAGAGTACGATTTCGATTCAGAACATCGACCAGGAACCAGCCATCGTAATGCAGACGCGTTATCTAGAAGGCCCTGCCCCAAAGATTGTGCACACTGTACTCGCACAGAAGGCAAAGAGGTGGCCTCTTGCAACAGAGTCTGCGTGGTGGATGATCAATGGAGCGAGGACCAAATCCGAAATGGCCAAGAGTCAGATCCAGATTTGAGAGTGTTACTGGAATGGAAGAGAACGGGAACCAGGCCAACTTGGGAAGCAGTAGCCCCACTATCTCAGGCTGTGAAATCATATTGGGCACAGTGGGACTCCATAGTGGTGGAAAATGGTCTACTGAAAAGAACGCTGGAAAACAATGATGGAACGAACAGAAAATTACAAGTGATTGTCCCGAAGGAAAGAATTTGTGAAATATTAGAACTATTACATGATGGCACGTCGGGAGGGCACTTGGGAATCCGAAAGACTTTGGAAAAGGTCAGAGAGCGCTTCTATTGGATAAATTGCAAAGAAGATGTCAAAGATTGGTGTAGGAAGTGCGTAACCTGTGCCACCGCCAACGGACCTCATAAGCGAAGAATAGCCCCGATGAAGCAATATAACGTGGGTACTCCATTCGAAAGGATTGCAATCGACATCGCTGGTCCATTTCCTACGACAGATAGTGGAAATAAATTTATTTTAGTAGCAATGGATTATTTCAGTAAATGGGTGGAAGCCTACGCATTACCCAACCAGGAAGCTACTACGGTGGCAGAAGTGCTGGTCAAAGAATTAGTCTGCCGTTTTGGTGTGCCCCTCGAATTACATTCCGACCAAGGACGCAATTTCGAGTCAGCAGTTTTCCAAGATGTGTACAAAATATTGGGAATCCATAAAACCAGAACCACTGCTTTGCACCCACAGTCTGATGGCATGGTGGAACGCATGAATCGAACAGTTATAAAATATTTGTCAAAAACTGTCGCCGACCACCAACGTGATTGGGATCAACAACTTCCTCTATTTCTTCTGGCATATAGAGCATCAGTTCATGAAACGACAAGTCAAAGCCCGGCCAACGTAATTTTTGGTAGAGAACTACGACTACCATGCGACTTGAAGTTTGGTTTCAAGCCCGATGAAGAAGTAGTTGGAGAAGACTACGTGTCCAACCTCAGGAAGCGAATGGATGAGATCCACAGCACCGTAAGAACCAACATCCATGAGGCAAGTGACCGAATGAAGGAGCGTTATGACATTAAAGCGGACGAAAACTCATACCAACGAGGAGATCTTGTGTGGTTGTATAATCCCAAGCGCCGTCGTGGATATTCCCCTAAACTACAGCGATCATGGGAAGGACCCTACGAGGTACTCAAGAGGATTAACGATGTAATCTATCGCATCAGACGGAAACCGAGCGGTAAACCAAGAGTGGTCCACTTCAACCGACTGGCCCCATTCCTCGGAAACAACCATGAGGAAAACAACGAACAGAATGTCCGGGTTTGTAACGTTCCAAGTGCCGAGGTTACTTACGACGAATTCATGGCCAACTACGGACAAGGACGCAAGGTTCGTCATGCTGTCACGACCGAAATCCAGCAAGACCTATTTCTGGCCCCCGGAAACCACGCCTTGGCACACTGCGTTGCCAAAGACCTTAAGATGCAGAAAGGAATTGCCAACGTTTTCCGGCAAAAGTTTGGCGGGACCGAGAGTCTGAAGAAACAGCAACCACAAATTGGAAAAGTCCTATACCAAACTGTTCAAAACCGGCCCTTATTTTATTTGGTGACCAAAGAGTCAAGTTCTGGAAAACCATCTTACCGCACGATGTGGGACGCTCTGGAAAGTCTTAGGGAATACCTGCTAGAAGAAGGCCTCAACAGACTGAGCATACCAAAGCTAGGATGCGGATTGGATGGATTGGATTGG
>SMLS01073183.1:0-46954 GCA_004785975.1 Popillia japonica | reverse complement strand
AAAAAAAAAACAATTTTTGATAAACGTGACGTAATCGGTATAACTTATTTTGATCCATCGGGCATTCTATTTCGTAACATGACATAAGCATCACGAATTCCCGTGAGCGCCCTTACTTCAAGAGGCGGACCTTGCACACCGTACCGTTACGTCAAACTGGCGCGAGGATTTCGAGAGAAAAGTATGCGCGCGGCCGGACGGACGTTAGCATACGTTAGCTATACATGTGATTTCAATTGGGGTTTCTTACGTCTTTGGCCATCTCGTCCAGGTACAGGCCATATAAGGTGGAACAATTCGTCGATGGCATTCCGAACATTCTTCCGCCTGTCAAAATAAACCACTCAAAAGCACGGACGCCCGGCCTAGCTATATACATATATCAGTGTACCGACGTCAGAGCAATTCTTGTTTCATTCATTTCGAGATTTAGTACGTTTATTAAAATAGTAGGTATGTAGTTCCAATCAGCGTAACGAAGCAATTTTAGGAATTTTATCTATACGACGCATACGTTGCAGAAATAATTCTTAATAATTTATTACACCAGAATTGGATCACAAAACATTCCTGTTCAAGTTTCGTTCCTTGAATAAACAGAAAATCGAAATATTCATCTTTTTCTGATCAGTGGGTATAATTTGTTTCTCATATTAGGGAAACAAGGGAAGAAGTACTTAATAGTTCTTAAGGTCCGTTGATTTCTGATTTGTCTGGACATCTCAATACGGCTCGATAATTCTGGTGGTGTGATGGTATGAGTCGGAATAACTACAAAAGGCCATACTAAACAGATTGGTTCAATTGCTCCTCCAACATAGTTGGAAGAAATACCGAAACCATTTGTTCTCCGATATGCTGGAAGTCTGAGAGAGCAATTCATTAACGGTCTTAATAAAATAACTGTTCTTCTTACAACTTTTTAAGGAAGACGAAGGAGCAGAGAACAAACACTAAATTGATGCTTCGAAAGGCCATAATACATTCTAAGTGAAATACCTGCACTCTGTACGAAAACATCTTCATGATAGTTACTCTCACCCTGCCATCACCATTTTTTTTTTGAATTCATGTTGTAAAACGTCTTCAACTGCTAATTTTAGTTTGGTTCTATTACTTCGTCATCAGATCTTGCCAGTTTTACTCTATGGCATATGGCATGTTCTTTGTTTCACCGATCGATCAAACAGTGGAATTGATGCCATCAAAAGCGTTCTTAAACGCAAAGCGATGTATGTATTACTGTTGCAACAAACTTTGTTCTTTTATTGTTGAGCCATTAATTATTTTCTTTGCAAGAGTTAAAAGTAGCTTTGGTGGTGTAATGGAGAATTGATCAAATTCATATCAATCGCAAATTGTTAAATGCATCATTACTCAAAGGATTTATCGCTTGTTAGTGTCGACACAATTGTTGACCAGACAAACCTTCACCGGCAAAACTGAGGGTACTCAATTTGAATATGTGGTGATTTCTTAATAAATTAACACGTTTTCTTGATTAGGTTTGCCATATTTCTGTCGAAATATAATTTAAAAAGTTTGTTAACCCAAAATGTTACCCTTTCCGAGAAAAACATTCTTCAAGTAATCATAATGGAGTTTCCGTAAATATTGAATGCTATGGGATTTTGTGCTTCTTTGCTGAAATTGTCCATAACGGTTTGCAGTCTAATAACTTCTCAATATATTTCTTCTTAGTATAAGATGTGAATCTGTGGCGTATGCAGTTGTACATCATTATTAACAACCATGCTGGCTGCATTAAACTACGAACGAAGCTTTCGCTAATTGAGGAATGCACACTGTGCAGCATTGCTTTGAACATTAACTTATCTTATTTTCCTGATATTTTTTTCCACTTGTACATAGGTCAATTAAATTAAATTAAATTAATTCGATTAAAGATCTAATTTATTCCAGAACCTTTACAATTTATTAGGTTTTCGTTACAACTTGTTCAGTGGAATAAAATTGACATTCAATTTGTTTCAATTAATAAACAACTAGCCATACCTATCAACAAAATTATCTACAGACAAAACTTCAGTGAGAAAACGCTGTCAATTTTAGAACAGCTATTAAAAATTTAAGTATTATTTATAATAATTTATAATCACCTCTTGACTAGGTTTTTTCCCATGTTTTTTCCCGCGCCCTTGAACAGAATTGTTGGAGCTTGACAAAAAATACGTTGATATAAGGATCATTATTCTTGTGATTATAAAATTACATTTAAATTGTCAACGATATATAGTAAACATAATCCTATATAGCACTGAATTTTTTGTCTGTAGATAATTTTGCTGATAGGCATGGCTAGTTGTTTATTACTTGACACGAATTAAATGTCAATTTTATTTCACTGAAGAAGTTGTAACGAAAACCTAATAAATTGTAAAGTTTCTGGAATAAATTTCTTTAATCGAATTATAGTGTTTTAATTGATCTACAAGTGCAAAAAAATATCAGGAAAATAAGACAAGTACATAAAAGGTCATAAGAATACATATATGTATGTACTTGAACATTAAGAAATTCTCAGCATCCTCCACCAACTTTCCATAGACAAAAATCTTTGGTAGTTTCGGTGGATATATGTATATCGAATGATCTACTCCTTTTTCTTGTTGGTAATTTGTTGCTTTTTCTCCTAGGTATACCTTTTCTGAAGTGGTAATTTCCAATCAGACTGCATCATTTTTGTCTGTACATACATAAATTGCATGACTATTTCGTCGGATTTACCAGGTACAAAATTAATCATGATAATAGAATAATGCGATAATTTTTTTTTTCGAACATAAAGAGATAATAACTACATGAACGCGTAATCCGGAATACTATATGCATGTATGTATGTATGTATTTATGTGCGTGTTTGCACAGTTGTTGTGTTTGTGACATGCCTGTGACACAATCAGAAGAGTGACGCCGGCGCCTGAATACTTCTCGCCAGTATTTTTTGTTTTCATTTAAATTTTATCGGTCGGTATGTTACGATGTTTTATAAACAACACGCACACGGCTTTACAAAAAAAAAAAAATAAAATAAAACAAAATAGAAATCGCCTCCGAGGCAATTAACTCGGGATATTATGTTCCGTCTAGTCTTTGATGAGATGAGCTTATGTGGACATTAAGCTTGTTACGTATATGTATGTATGAGTGTAGTAGTATTTATTATCTACGTTTGTAATTAAATTCAATTTGGAAAGAGCGAGAAAAAAGTCGGGGGATATCTTCTGAACCGTCTAAACTAATTAATTCTAATCAATTTGTATACAACATGTTTATTTCATACGCTGATTCAATTATATTATGTTTTAATAATAAGAAGTTGTATAGTATTTTTTTTTTCTTAATTAAATTCTTCAGATTTATTGCGGCGTTTTAAAATCGCGAATAAATCCTGAACTAAGAGGATTGTAACCACGCAACCCCGTGCATTAACATTCCAACTTAATTTTTATAATTCTATTAGTCATCCCTAATCCACCACCGAAATATTTCATCGTCTTAAGACGATTAATTCCGTCTGACAGGAATCCCATCAATCTTCTTTTTTTTCCTCACGGATACTAAATAGATAATAAAAATTCTTTGTTAACATCTTAAATATGATGGACCGTTTAGTTTCTCTTTCCACCCAACTTATCGTGCCTTTCCGAAATATCTCCGAGCCATCTCGTTCTTTTTTCTTTCAGTTTGGAATAGACGTGAAGATCGTTCTTACAACATACCGAAAAAGTTATTTATTATCCGCCTCCTCTCGTTTGTCAACCGGGATAATATACAACATACTACATACGTACAAGATGTGACAGATCGTTTCGGGATTCTACACACACAAATTATAACCTACGCCGCATATTTGGAATTCTAGAAGGCCCCTTAATAAAAGTTATTCGAAGAGCGCGCACGTCGTAAAAAGGACGATCTGGCAGCTCGCACCCATCATGATCATCATCATCATCGGAGAAAAATACTACATATTGGTAGGTTTACATGCGCGTGTGATTTTATTTGTAGGACAATCGAAAAGTCGTAGGCGGGCGATTTCTAATTTTAACAACATTCCTGTTAATTTTGGACAAAAATGCTATGTACGATGGTCTTATTTACGATGTTGTTTATTTGGATTGTTTTTTGAGAGCGTGACACATTTTTTTTTTAAATTCGAATAGAATGGAATTTCTGCGTTGCAATCTCCTCTACGTGTGAATGAATTAATTATTAGAATGACGAAATTGTGATAAATCTAAATAACTTCTAAAGAAAATGTTTCGAATTTACAAACTTGAATATTGAATGAAACTTTTTGAAATTTTTCGAAATCTTTTGCGATTTTAAAGATTTGGTTTTTTAGAGTTTTCAAAAATCTTAAAATCGTAAATCCAACAATGAAGGACAGTGCTGCACAAAGGAAAAGAGAAAGTCGTGAAAGCTTCAAAATTGCTAGTCAAATATGTATATTTCATTTTGAAAAATTCTAGATTTATTTGCAAGAAAGAACAACTAAATTTAGTTTTGACATCCACATTTTTAAAACATGCAAAACTCTCAAAATTTTAGCAAATTACAGTTCTGGTTTGTTATGAAATCTCTTCTCGTTTCTGCCTGACAACTAAATATTGAAGTAACAGGGGGTCCGAAAATGTTGACCCAAACTTTGAAGTGTAAGAATGAAAAATATTTGTCCCAAAAGATTACCAAAAAAAAAAAACGCCGGCATAACAAAACTAACCTTGTTTAGAATACTAACACAATTAGACCACGCAAATTACTCATGATTACTCTAATCAATGACGTAAAACGAACTTCGTCAGCGAACGCATTTTTATTTCGAACTGTCTCGGGGAAAAAATCAAAATTGCGGCGTCTACTTAAATCTCCCAACAAGAATTCCATAGCAGGAAATGCGACGACGATATCAGCTAAAGAGATCTACTCGAGTTACCTTCGTAGATCGAAACATTGTTTTTCGAACTTGAACTGTTATCGCATCGCGTTCTAAGCGATAACCCGCGACAACCTCGAGCATGACTAGATCCGAACGGAATGAGAAGAAAAAAACGAACCGAGAAAAACAGTGAATTAAATTAATTCGAAGGGTTTTTTTTCTTTCTCGATGGTGCCAGGATTGATATTTTATGAGTCTGGTGGCAGCACGCAACTCCGATCGCGATAATTATCGATAATGAATGTTAAAACACAGCAATAAAATACTCGTAAAACGGTTTCGAGTTCGAGCTAGTAATTTCTTCGCAATTGGAATGTTGCGACAATCGTTTGTATGTTAATTGTTGTTTAAAGTGAATGTCTGCATCTCCTCCATCCAACCGCAGGGGGGTTATTATTATGTCTCGTTGAAATATTGCGCGTCATATTCACGCTTTTATTATCTGTCGTTATTACGATATTAGCAGCGGAGATTTCAGACGTACAACGAACGGAGTAGGTATTTAACTTTCAAAAATTGGAGCTAACACTAACTGCATGTATAATTATACCATCTTAAGCAAACTACGCAGCATCCGCTACATGTTTCACTGAGATTTCAACATTTAATATGCCCATTTCTATTTACGACATTCCTCGGATTCCGACGACGGAGTCCTCTACAAAGTGACATTAAAATATTAAGTGCGGCGTCTTCATCATCTCGATGGAAATACCGCGCTGATATAAATTCCACCCTTGCTAGAGGAGAGAGTTTATGACGACCGCTAACCATTCATTATTAGATACTTTCGGTATGCTACGCTGGAATCTGGTAATCTGGGCGATTTAATTATAGAAGATGTGATAACGTAATCGTCAAATTCTTCGCCCTAAAAAACTTATTTATAAAAATTCAGCGTTCGCTACATTTTTTTGTGTGCTTTATTGTATATTGAGTACGACAGCCAAATGGGCTCGTAAATATGATCTGTCATCGAAATTTGCCGCGAACGATATAAAAAATGTCATAATAAACGAATAAAAATAACTAACAGGCAGTTCTTGTCACGTTACAAAGTAGCTGATTGGAGTACGCCCACAACACATTTTGTTGTCTTCATATGCATACTTATACCAGCTCTATTTTTCTACCATAAATATCTATTTTCCAGATATTTTTCCACCTTTAGGTCAATTCAAAGGCTATTAATTATGTAAATTTACGCCTAATCGGTCGTGACTAATCGGTAACACATGTTGACAGACGACGACCTTTTAAAAAGGTTTTTGCCAGCAACGAAGTACCCAAAATTGCCTCCTCTCAAGTCACTAGATTATCGTATTTACTAATAATATAAAGTTTCATATGTATGCGTCTAGCTTTCGCGATGAATTAATATCGTTTATTAATTTGAGGCTATGTTTGTCGATACTGTGTCCGTTATCTGTAAGGTGTTGGGCTATATGCTCTTTGTTATCTACTCGTTTCGATGGATGTTTTTGTTTGTTCAATATAACTAAAGATCTACTATAGTATGGGAGCACTTTTCTCTAGCCTGAATGTGATTTGCAGCTGCAACCAGCATTTCACGACTTTTAAAATAGTTGCCTAACAATGCAATCTTTTGTCTTTTACAATAGGTATAGCAAAAGTTCAGTTCTTTTAATAACCAATAATTATTTATTAATGACCTAATACTAAACCCAAAAAGCGCCTATTATAGGCGCCCTCATGGTATCTTATTGTTGGAATCGCCCTCCTGCCAACGAGTGTACAATGAAACAAGATCGTCAACGATTTCGGTTTTCACCTAAAACCTCATCAGCAATGCTTGGCATGCAAGATCTAATCAGAACGTACCTACAACTTTCTCGATGCTTCCATAATACCCCCCACAGTATGCAACTAAGTATGCACCGTATCTAACCTCATGCCATTCAGTGACTAAAAGTCGAAAGCAGCACATCCCGGAATGACATCTGTGGACGTTACAATACATTTCGTCATGGTAAGCCATAAAGGAATCACCATTATCTGCGTTATCTACTAGCAACTTGAGGCAGCTACCGGGACCACGGGGTGAAATCTGAAATAGTCCGAAATGAAACTGTCATGGCGGACAAGTTCTACCAAATGATATGTTTCTCGCAAGAGGGCGCACGTAAAATTCTTAGTTCGTTTGATTTGAATACTTATGCGTGGCGGTTACATAGCACGTGGCACCACAGACTGGGCGTGGCACGTTCATTTCATGTCCATTTGTTCTTGAGTATTGACGTTGTAGGTTGGAATTGATTTTTATACTTTTTGTAGTTTCTCAGTTTTATAAACCGTTATTGCTAGATGTGAATTTTCATTTTTTAGACAAACGCTTTCTTTTTGGGTACTTTACACATACAATATTGGTTTCTATGTAAACAAATCTTTGTTTACATAGAAACTAATATTTACGAATATTGCCCGGTTTCTGAAACGTCAAACAGCAGTTATCTGTTTTGGTATCTGGCAATTTAACAAGAACTGTCTTTGTTAAATCGCCAGATACTGAGCAGATAACTGCTGCTTGACGTTTCAGAAACCCGCCATTATGTATTCCAATATTTTATTGTATTACACTAAATAAGTATATTTTGAATTATGGCGCAAAAAGTTCTTCCGGACGAAGTATACTTCTGTAGATGGCGGGCTTGTAGCTGTTTCGTTTCTATATTAGGGAGATTTCATTCTATCCTGATAAGGTTGTTTTTGTCTGTTGTTTTTATCTATGACTGGGACTTCCAATCTATGACTTGCACGAGATAAGATGAACTGTGAGATTTCTGCCGTTTGGTAAATTAATCACTATTAGGTGGCAGCATGCGTTGCAATATCCGATCTCGTTTTTCGTGGCGATCTCTGATTTCATCTGGTGTTAAAAATAGTTCTTCCTCCTCGCTATGTAAGTCAATATCTACTCCCGCTTTATATTGCTGAAAATTTTTGAAACGAAATTTAAGAGAAATGCATACTTTAAAATAAGTCATATCTACTTACTTCATATCTTTTGTGACGAAACTCTTGATGCTCCTTCGACCAATCCACCAAAATTTTATAGATATTGTACAAAACAGGTATAAGTTTCTCATCGTCAACCGAAAATGATGGATCTTTTTTATAGAATAAATCATAAATTCTCACTTTATAATTCGCCGGAAAAGTATCTCGTCGCAATACCCAATAGCTACGTCGGTAACGTAAGCTGCATTCAAAAAATATGCTTCGATTTGTCCACACGATGTCGCTTGGGTGAAATGTGAATTTAACTTTTTCATGGCCAAATTCAACGAAGCGCAGTCCTTTTTGATTAAAAATTGAGGTTTCGTCGTTACAATTTTCGTTATAATATTGCTCTAATGATTCTTTCCTTCGCACATCTATTTCTCGGTTTAATTCCTCTTTTGCTTTTTTTGATAATTCTATAGCTTCAGCTAAAATTAATGATGTTCGAGTAATTATTTCTACATTTTTTTAAATAATTTAGAGCTTACCAATTCTTTCATCGACACTATACGATGTTATATAATCTGAATCACTATCCATCGTATTCAAATTGATTCGCACTCTAATTATGAACTGTGTATGCAATGCGTATATATACATATATGCGTAATTGGGCACAAAATCGAGAATGGTTTTTGTCTCGGACCGATGAGGGGAAAACTATGGTAGCTTTTTAAATTGAATGTACGTGTGCATATACGAGGTCCGCACAAAATTTTTATTACTTTGGGACCTATATACCGTACAACGCCATCTAAGCAGAGATTAATTGAAGTTGTATGATCTGGATCAACCTGGATGGTTCGCGGTTATTCTGGAGATATACTACAGAGGGTGCTCTAGAAAGCTAGTCTGTCTAGTCTAGTAAAATTCCAGAAACATTTGTGTAGTATATAACCACGATTTCCTCGTATCAGAGGACAGTATTTGATCTGGCGCGTAATATGAATGGATTCGTGAAAATAAATGTTAAACGTATATATAAATAATCAGTTGAAGGTAAAATAAATAGTGTTATCTTGTTCGCCGTTAGTAAATAATTTTATAAAAAGCAAAAACACAAATGCATGTATCTATTCGGTTATATCCTTGCACCGAACTATACGATAACTAGTAATAGCAGAAAAAGCAGAATATATTTAAATAACTCCATTTCCTACAAGCTCGAGTCTATACTAAAATTAAAAACTAACTTTTGTAAAAATATTGGTTTATTTTTCAGAATCTGTAATACAACTAGTACTGTTCTTAAATTTACAAAGAATTTTCTTTGGTAATTATTTCCACTTTAGTTCATCGCTGTTTTCTCTTTGAAAATAATAACGGAATAATGTTGGATTGGAATTAATTAAATTCGATATCTAAATTTAAAAGGGAATTCCCACCTTTGGTTAGTAGGTGCAAGTCTTAATAGATGGCGTAAAAATACTAGTATGAAATTACATGCAGTGGATTCCTTTGTATTTCGATATGGTCTGTCAAATAGATGGAGTTTGCACATGAGCCAATATAAAATCAAATCAATATACATATTTGCAATGTTTGTCATCGCGATTTTTTTCCTTCTAACGCAAAATTACATCACCACTCCTAAATGCGCAGTTTGAAAATGGCTCAAGCTAAATTAATAGTATTCGATTTGGGTTGGTATTCATTCAAAATATACACATTTTTCTATTAAATTTAAATATTTCCCAGATTATACTCTATGGCCTTTCTGGGTTGATACTCATGTTACTCCCCCGTTTAGAAAAAGGTAAGCCACAATGGAATCTGTATCAAAAGCTTAACCGGTTTAAGGTACGCTTATTTTTAATATCGAATCATTTATTTTGGTTACATTTAATAATATTGGTGCATTTATTCATTTTTAGCCAAAATGGGGATATAGTAGATACTTTTAACGCAACAATTAAATGTTATCCTCAAGCTCCGCAAGTTTTGCAAAAGCTCCATATGGAGGGATACATCTTAGGCGTAGCATCTAGGACAAGCGAAATGGATGGTGCGAATCAATTACTTAAATTGTTTGATTGGGATAAATATTTCACGTATAAAGAAATTTATCCAGGATGTAAAATTACACATTTTACCAGGTAAACAACGATGCATACTTTAAATTTTATATAATATATTCCTGCCTTGTGGTGTCTGTGGCAGAATGCAAGAAAAATCTGGTATCGGTTTTAAGGAAATGATTTTCTTCGATGACGAGCACCGCAACATCAATGATCTCAATTATAAAGGTGTCGTCTCGATTCTAGTGCGGAATGGGATCACCAACAAAGTGGTAAATGATAGTTTAATAGAATTTTCAATGAAACGAAGTAGTGAATGAGTGTATTTATTTAATTTATTTTAATTAAATAGAGTTATTTTAAATTGTATAAAAGCATTATATTTAATTCACACTTTACAACATTTATAATTGCATTCACAAAATAATATAATTATTATATATATCTGTACAATAAATACAATGTCTTATCGAAAAATACGATCACAAATTTTATTTTTATTACATTTTAAGGACTACTACTGCTGTTTAATTATTATTATTATATAAAAGTTGTCTCCTCTAATGAAATAATAAATTGATAAAATAGCAATTATACAGCCATCGAGATGTGTCTATTTATATATATATATATATTAATGTAATTATTATCGGACAGTGTTAGATATTAAATTAATTTTATAAATTAAACACAATTACACATTTCTTTAATAATAATATAATAGGTAATAGACTAGTAAATTCATGTCATATACATCCGTAGTCAAAAATATTGAGACTTAAAACACTATTTCCCAAATAACTTTAATAGCGGATTGATTCAATATTAGCCGTTACATTTCTAAAATTGCCTACGATTATTCCCTGCCTACCCTGCGAGAATCTATCTGATAGATATATCTATATTTATAAAATTGTATATTAATAAAGAAGTATCAATTCATTTTTCGCTGACTGTTGTCTTTACCAAGGGAGTTAGTTGGATCCCTTTCGCTAGGATTTGTTCCTCGAAATCTTTATCTTCCTCAAAATACCTAAAATCAAGCGGAAATCGCATGTTATTTTAAGGGAAGATAAAATTCTAATAGACTTGCGTATATACAGATGTTTGAAATTAATGTAATGTAATAATATATTGAGAAAAGCTCTTTTATATGTTTTAAAGTAAACAATTGTCTAAGGAAGTATGCAACGTATATGGATTATGTCTGGTATTAACTTTTCAAACCATTTCCAATAAAATTTCTTACCTATGTAGATGTTGGAACCTTAGCCGAATTAGTGCTAGTTACCAGTTTACAAAAATCAACATAGGTTTATTTTTTTTTGGTCAATTTTTTGAGAAATCACATTTTGTTGCATAGTTCCTTGGAGATTTTTATATTCACTTAGATTTTATGATCTTACCTAGAATGCTCAAGAACAAAGCCATGCCATGCTAAATAAAAAAAAAATACAGGTGCCGCAATGGTAAAATGCTTTTCGATGATGTCGTATGAAGCATTGGCATTTATTATATAATTACTTTGTTTCGAGACATTTTAATAAAGTAATTGTTAAATTAAAAAAAAATCTGTGGTAGAGTGCGGAGTTAAGTGCGTATTATATTTACATTTTGATCTCATATTAAAAAGAAAACTGTTAATAAAATAGAAACCTACACCTAAACACGTATAAACACTCAAGAAAAAAAAATCAAACATGCAATTCACAAACGAATTCGGATATGACCCCCGCCACCACATAAGCGATTAGCAATATAATGAGCACGATGAACGGGGAATTAGGACATTCGAGTAGTGACTCTTCATCACTGACGGATAGTACTGGACTTCTACTGCTTTTAATGCACCTTAATCTATCTTCTTCGAGTAACGTGATTAGAGAATCCCGTTTGGCTACGATCTCCATCATTTCTTTAATGATATCACCTTCGACCTCCATCTCCTCTTTCGATTTCGGTTCATCTGAAAATTAAAACAAAAACATAAAATTATGCGGATTTATATCGTTTAATAACAGACTTACTATTATCGAGTCTCTCGCGTAATTCGTGCTGAAGTCGGGCGTGTCGATCTTCCAGTTCCAATTCCTGAGCGCGCACCATCAATTCCTTCTCGTACCGCCTCAATTCCGTCCTGTCCCTCATCAAATCGAACCACTCCTTAAGCAAATCGGATTCCTCTTTAGTTTCGTCGACGAAACTACCGTTGGCTTCCCCCCTTAACGCTTTCTCGACTTGAACGCCGCGGAATTCGAGATCCCTCGCCTTAACTTCGGTCTCTTCCAGTTTGCGTTGTATCTCCTGAGCTGTTCGATGTCTGTTTAGGGGACGAGTTAGTTTTTTTCGGTTATTTTTGTTAAAAAATTGCATTCACATGAAAACAGTGGTATTATATTAGAGAAACACGCACAACACATATTTAGTATAATACGTGCAAAATTATTAATTAATATGAAAGATAAGATGACAACATTAAAATACCTCTTTAGCTGGGCTTGTCTGGCTGTCCTGCGCGAACTTCGACTCAATTTCTTACTAGGGCAATTCGATAGTGATCCTAGATTAGCTTCCGAGTGATCTAAAGCCTCGCACGAACCCACTTCGTGTCGGAATTCATTTTCAGCATCGGAACTCTCATCTGAATTTTTTCGATTAGTTTATAAGATTTTATTATATGTAAACGAATAAATTAGCGATTACCTCGCAAAGAATATCTCCGGACGTAATTTGCTGGTAACGGTGGAATTGGTGGCGGTGATACGTTACCATCACTATCTTGCCTGTTGGATAAGTTGATCTCCGAAATCGAATTTCGTTTCAGTATCGCAGAGTCCTCGATCTTCTCCTAGATTTTTGCGTGAAATGAGATGATTTGGTTTTTAAAATCACACGTAGTTTGGAGAAATTAGTGTGAAATAATCACGTATAATTAGATGAAACAATGTATGTACATACGAAAAAAATGCTATATTGCGATCAGCGACATATATTTTGAGTTAGCAGAACTACAAATTACATTAGCTGACTGAATAATCTCAAATTTTTTTTTTTTGATAACTATAGATTAACTTTATTATTCCAAAATTTAATGTAAAATCTGCGCCATTAGTGGATTTTAATTTGGGTAAACTAAAACACCAAATGACACTGAGATTCAACTTTCGACAAACAGTTTCAAGTATTAAAGGCTCAGTAACACGATACTGCAGATGTGAGAGTGATAAAACTACCAATGAGCTTGCAAACGATGGTACGGATTTTCCGTTCACTACATGAGAGCCACTCTGTGGTCGAGCTAGAGCCACAACAGCACTAATCTTCAAGAGTAAAAGACTAAAGAAAGCAGCGAATTAATACTTCAAAACTAAGACAACCGAAAGATACAGATTGCAGAAATGGAGAAACGATGTCAATGTAATAAATGGTATCCTGTCTTCAGGGATGGAGATTTTTATTGATTTAACATTAGAGAACGCTATGTATGCAAGATTCTACTATGCCAGCAGTTTTATTTTGTGTACTGTTAAATGTTTTTAGTGCAATTAGCCATAGATGTCGCTGCTTCGCGATTGTATTAAAATTAAAACAATTTCTTTGCAAAAATCAAAAACCAAACTTTTTATAAGTTGAAATTCAAATTAATATAAAGTGCATCTCGACATTACATGCAAAGAAAATGTGTAAAATATTAGTGACGACACACAAATTTGAAATAAATCAATCAAATTAAAGCATGCCAACTACCAACAACACAGAACACAAAAAACATTGATAAATAATCAAAAAGTGTTCTTACAATGTTACCTAGATCCAGAGCATACCAGGACTGCAAAATATATATTGCGCATTAAAAGTAATATCCCATCTAAATACTAGACTACAAGCAATTTAGATGAAACTAATACGATTGTGCTTTTATTGTGCTATCATGAAAATAAAAAAGCCTAAAGGTTGTTCAAAAATTGAAACTAATTTCTATAATACGATTTTGAGCAATTTTTCAGCAACCTTTATATATAAAATAAAAATTGCATCTATTTCAATATACCTTCGACTTATTCTTGCTCTTAGGCGATATCCTCGACAAGAAACTTTTACTGGGCGTTAAGGAAGTGTGCGGCGTCGTGTCTTTCTTCTTCGTGAACAACTCTGCTATCATTTTCGTGATACTTTTCCTTCGCTCACGATCTTTCGGCTTCTTCTGATGCTGCTTCTTATTCTGCGTTAACAAACTTGGGTCGGATTTGCATATATCAACGTTATTGTTATCGTTATTCAAGTCGATGGTACTGTAAGTGTGGCTAAATCTAATTTCGGACACCGACTTCGTCCTAGTCGGCGTCGCAGATTTAATACTCAATTTCGATACTAATTCCGAATTGTTCGTAGTCGAGGCATCGCCGCTTTTCGACCGTCTAAACGAGGTGTTGCGTTTCAGGGTATCGTTGCTGTATAACAGGGAGTTCCTTCGATCCGTATTGATGACTAAAGATTCGATACTATCTAGAATATGGACGTCTATGTTAGCGCTATCTCTATTCTTTTTTTGAGCGGCTTTCTGGCGCAATTTAATCAGTTTATCTTCGGGACTCAATCCCAATTCCTCATCCGATAGTAAACGGCATCGAGCTCTAGCGTCCTGCTTGAATTTCTCCGCAGTACGGCGGGCTTCCTCGTTTTCCGCCCGCTGCGAAGGAGGAGGATTTTTCGGCGTTTGGAACGGATTACTAACGTCAGGTAAATTAGTTTCCATATCGGTTAGAATTGCGCTTTGCGATTTCTGCAAGGGCGACGTAATGGTCGAGAGGAGAACGTCGGGCGTCATCGTTAGATTTAAGTCCTTATTCTGGTCGGAGAGATCGATCGTGGCCGATTTCGACAATTCGAAAGGTCGAATCGGACTGAATGAAGTGCGAATTCGACGTTTCCGCTCCAAAGATTTATTCTGCGCCCGCATCTTATTCATGACCATCTCCTGCACCAGCTTCTGATTCATGCTGCGCTCCTTTTCGATCTCCTCCTTCTTCGTGAGTTTCGCTACTACGGCGGGCGGTTCCGGATTCGTCGGGGTGATGGTAATCGATTTCTCCTTCTCCTCTTGGATCAAATCGGGTTTAGCGATATCCGGTTTGCTCTTACGGCGCGTTCGTTTGATGTCTAAGGAATCTTTAACGTTGCTAAATTCGATTTTAGACTGCAACCGTTGGCAATGCTCTTCGAACTCGTCAGTCTCGTTAATTAGTTTTTCGGTTATATTTTTAACCGTGGAATCGCTGCAGGTATTCTCTTCGGTAGTCGTTCCAGTCTCAACATTTAAAATACTGTCATCGTCATGATTATCACAGACTAGTTTAATGTCCTGTTTGTTTTCTTTAATCTCAACAACCTGACTAGTTTCGATTAGGGGATTCACAGTTTCGACCACGTCCAACACCGGTGATAAACTATCCTGGAAATCCTCCTCGTTATGGAATTGGATGTAACCGTTATTCTTCAAGGCTTGGTTATCGTCGCTGCTGGTCTCTTCAGTTCCCGTATCCATGAATTCAATATTATCGATATTTAAATTTAGAATATTGACGCATTCCACTATACCTGTCGTTTCCGGCTTCTTAACCGCCGCCTCTGCATCCTCGTTAGTGCTACAATTCAAACCTTGTATGTCCGAAATTAATTCGTATTCGACATCCTCGAAATCGTCCAATTCGGTTTCGGTTAATACCGCTGTAGGTGAGCTACGGCCGCTCGAATCGCGATTATCATCGATCAATTTCGCGTGTAAGGCACTGTGAAACTCGGATCCCAATTCCGGTAGAGTTTTCGGCTGATTTAAAGTTTTCTTCTCGCTCGTAATCGACTTGTGCACATCGCTTAGAGAATTTCTGGGATTCGTATCGTAATTGATACTATTCAAGCTATCGAAAGCCATATCGCCACCATCCTCGTTATCTTTAATTACCGCTCCCGAATCGCCGTTGATCTCCAATCGCGGGATATTAGTAATAACTTGTTTTTTAATCATAACTTCCTCGTCCTCCTCCTCCTCGTCCTCATCGGAATCGCTATCCGACGATAAACTATCGACAAAATCTCTCTTCTGTTTCATCTTAAACCAATCGATTACGGGAACGATGATCTTCATCTCGTGTACGGGACTTCGCGGTCTACCTTCGCTCTCGTTCACGATCTTCGCTTCGATGATCTCCGGAATTGAGCCAGCGCTTGCGCATTTCGGTATCTCCGCTACCTCCGACTTATTACTAGCTTCGGGTAGATCGGGTAAGTGGAGATTGGGCGATGATTTCTCCTTATTCATAATCAAACCGAAGGTGGGCGAAAGCGGCGACGTCCTCTCGCTTAATTTATTACAGAAAGCCTGCATGCTGGCGCTAATCTCCGCAGACGGTTTCAACAATTTCTGGCAATCGCTGATATTCGTGTGGAACGATTTAAATTTCGAATCCAAAGTGGAAGCACTCCCCGACTTCTGTATACCGCCGCTTTGCTGAGTTTCACCTAAGAGATATTTCTTTTTAAGCTCTAACGAGACCTTAGTAGCAATACCACCGGTGCTTTGTGTGCGATTCAATGCGTAACCTTCTTGGCTACCTCTACCAAACAAAGAAGAAGGTGCTGGATGCTGCTTTCTTATCAAGGGTGTCGATGACGTGATCAGAGGGGTGAATTTCAATTCGATATCCTTAGCGTTCCCTTTAAAGCGCGACGGCCGACCGTTAATCGGTTCTTGGATGACGGCCGACTTCACCTGTACCTTCTTTGGCTGCTGCTGCTGCTGCTGCTGTTGGTGGTGGTGGTGGTAATTTCCGCGGGTTTTCGTCACGAAACCGTCGAAAATCTTCCTCGGCGTCTCGCGCGTCGGCGTCGGATCGTCGTGAGCAAACTCGGAATCCGTCGAGATCTCCGTCGCTGAATTTTGAATTTCGCTCGACGATTCTGAGGTGGTATCGCAAGAAGCGATCTGGAAATCGATATTTTTTTATGTTACTTACAGTTTTTAAGAGGATTCTATTGTTTTTTGAACCTTTATTGCAATATTGTTACCGTAATAGAATTATAAGAAAAATCGGCATGATGGCACTATTTTTGAGGACTGAGCAGCTGTCAAATTTGAATCGAAAACTCTAATTTGACACGTAATGGAAACTATTTTGACAGTTAGATACATTACAGCCAATATGCAATGAAGGTTGATGTACACTTTAGTTATTATACAACATTGGCAAAAACACAAATCTGAATGAGTTGGCAACGGTAAAATTCCTAAATTAGAATACGAATCGATATCAACTTTAAAGAACTGAGGCTTTAATAGGGTAAATTGTGTTATCCTAGAAAAAAAAAATAAAATCGTGCAAGACAAACTACTAACTAAAAGATCAACGTATAAAAAACATGCCCTTACTAAAGCATTACTGGCCTCATCTAAAAAAAAATACCTACACTACAGAAAAAAGTATTCTACCAGCTACAAGGGTAGTACTACAAAATTTGCGTATACATTTTTTAAAAATATTAATGTTAAAAATCACAACACTCACGTCAGCAATGGAAAGTAGTGTTAAGTTGGCAAAAAAATTTATTCTGAACAAAAAAAAAATTAATTAATTAAAGTATTAATTACAACAAAAACAAATATTATTTAATTATATCATCAAAACCAGCACTCTCAGCATTTTTATAGTTACCTTCTGGTTTTACCATTGCTAGAACGTGACTGTCGAACCAAAGTGTGGGGGAACAGGGGGGAGCACTAAATCGTCTGTATTATTGCTATTATCCGTTCGAATTCTTTTATTATTTTGTGAATGCTGCCGTTTAGACGTTTATTAATTCTTTTACGTTTCGAAATAAAATAAACTTTTAAACAATTGATAACAACTTTGAATAAAATCTATTTAATAAAATTTAACATTTAATATCTCACAAAAAAATCGCAATTTTAGTAGAAATTCTACCCGTAATCTATTTAGAAAAAAAGAGAAAAACAATGACTAGAAAATTCGCTCAAATTAGTAAATATTATTTAATTTAATTTTATTAATTTAGAAAAAGAAACACTAAAAATATTATTGTATTACGCATTCTTTATCTTTACTCTTAGATAGCACTTTCTCTTTTAACGTGTCATGTTTTCTTTGTTTAGAGAGCGGCAAATTATCAACCGAGGTACTCCTCTCATTCAATTTCCCGAGCTCCGCTTGATTAACCTTTACATTTGGCGCCATAGTATTCGTAGATTTCTTCCTTATCGGCGCGACAGGCGCGAAGCTGGAATCTAGCTTCCTAGAAAATCCGGGAGAAGCGCTGGCAGCTCTCGTCGGTTGCGATGGACTCGTTAGATGTCTAGATGAACCCGATTTATTTTCGGAAACGTTTAATTTAGTCAATCTGGGTATCATTGAGATGTTAGGATCTCTTTTAGCGCGTTGCGGCACTACTGGCGGTGCGCTAGTATTTTCCGTTTCAACTTTATTAATCGCATCTAGATTTTCTGGTTTTATTTCCTGTTTAGATTGGTTTGTATCTGCATTCTCATTTTGTTCATTCAAATTTCTAATTATATTCTTAACGGTGACTAAAGCTTGGAAATAATTCTCTTCGATTGGTGTGGGTGCATCGTTATCCAAAGATATGTCATCGAAATTGATTTCTTTCGTAGCGGTATCGGGAACGCTTTCCGAATCCGAAATTTTCGGGGTAGCATCTTGCAAATCAGAAACCTTTTGGCCAGCCTCTTCCGAAACGTGTTTCAAATTAAGATTTTTTGGATCAACAGTTTCCGAAGCAGGGGGGACATTTTCTGCAAGAGGTTCAACATTTCCTGAACTACGATATATAGGAGCGAATGTTTTAGAAGTAAGATATGTTTGCCCGAATCTTTCTGAATGAGGAATGCTAGGATCAGCAGTTTCCGAAGCAGGATTTGTTTGTTCAGTACCTTTGGAACCTGAAATTCTTGGAGCAATAGCGTCTAAAGAGAGATTTATTTCTTCAATACATTTCAAACTAGGACTTTTTAGGTCAACTGATTCCGAAGCAGCATAGTTTTGATTAGTGGTATCCAAAGTATGAGGCATTTGCCCGACATCTTCAGAACTGGCAGATGTAGGATCAACATTTTCAGAAACGAGGTATTTTTGACCTACATCTTCAGGAACAAGATATTTTGGAGATATTATCGAAGCAGGATTTATTTGAGCGACACCATCCGCAGAAGGATGTTTTTGATCAACAGGTTCCAAAACAGAAGGATAGGAATCTTTATGCACATCACCTTCTGTGGCCGAATATTCTTGATCGCCATTTGGATCAAAACCTTCTGAGGTAGAATATTTTTGTTGAATACCTTCTGAAGCAAGATATGTCTGTGGAACGCCTTCTAAGAAAGTATGTAGTTGTTCGGGAACAATTTGCAAAGCAGGATAAGTTCTAGTATCACTTTCTGAACCAGAAATGTTTGGGCCAACACTTTCTAAAATAGGATATATGTCTGGGTCAGTGATATTCTGACCAAAACTTTTCGAAACAGAATGCGTTTGGTCAACATCTTCCAAAGCACGATTTATACCTGAAGCCGAATCGGAAACACTTTGCAAATTAAGACTCATTTGAAGACCAGTTTCTGGAGTAGCAGTATTGATACCATCCAAATTAATTTTATCACGATTAACATCCTGTTTCGACAATTTTTCATTCCTTGATAGATTAGGAGGAATAGCAGCGCCATCTATAATCGAAACTGATCTATTACTAGAAATTCCAACGCCATCTACAAATTTCTCATCGAATTTCCGCAAGAACGGACTCTTCGATGTATTGTCGTTAACAACATCGGGAGCTTGCGACAACTTCTTTAAATCGGCGTTGAACTGCTCGAATTTCCGCAAAAACTTGCAAGGATTTTCCGCGGAATCGACGACTTTCCTTTGCGGGGAGTGGCGATTCGTCCTCGATTGGTGGGAGTTGTCCAACAAATTCGTTATGGACGTGCGTTGCGGCGACTCGCTACTCGCTTTAAAGCCGCGAAATTTTCGTAAGAACGACGGACTCTCCTGCCTGCGTTGGGGGGATTGACTCGACGACTTGGCCTGGCCGAATTTGCGTAAATTTTCGCTGAAATTATAATCGCGATCTGTTAATAATGCCGTCGAGGGTCTGTCGTCTTTCTCGAAACTGCGGTTGAAGGTGAAGTTGGCGAATGAATTCCGTTTGACGATGTTTTTAGGAACGACTATACTGCGCTTGGGTTGTTTAAATTCCGGTTCCTTATTATCGTTATTCTCGAATTTTTGCAGCACCTTCTTGATGTCGACCTTCTTGACAGCGTCTAGATCGACTGAAGATCGCTTGTTACAATGAACGTCGGTTTTAGATTTGCTAAGTTGGTAGCCTTCAAGGCCGTCGTCTCGATCTAAATCTAGGGATTTTTGAGTTTTCCCGAGCAAATGATTCTCGAACAGCGAGATGTTATCCTTGCAAAGTTTATGGATGACGTTCTCCGCTTTTTCCGGCTTCTTAAGCACGCTCTCTAAATTCTTGTACTTGTCAGGTCGTAAGGAACTCGTGATTTGAGTCTCTTCAGCTTTGTGGTCTAATTCCTCGATCCAACTTAAGAGATCCTCGATCTTTTCCTCGGGTTTAACCTCGACCATTTCATTCTCCTCCACGTTAGTTTCGACCTCTAAAGCTTTGAGGAGATCCTCGATGCTGCTAGAGACTTTTTCTTCAGCTCTATCGGGAATTTTAGGAGGAGGTTGGTCCTCGTTCTTCATGAGGCTCTCGATGTAATTATCGATATCTTGAAGGTCGCTCTCTTCGGGTTCGAAATTGAATAAGGATTTTCGCCGCTCTTCTTCAGATTTAATCGGAATTTTCGGCGGAATATTGAGAGGGGCGGTGTTTTTCTCCGGGAGGCTCGCCTGTTTGATTAACGGTGATTTTTTCGGTTTATTAATCGGAGGTTTAGCCGCGGACGTCGCGCCGAAATATTTTTTGGCACTCTCTAAATTAGTTTTAACTTGAACTTTAGGTTTACCGATCTCGGGGGGTAGATTAATTTTACTCGGCGTCCTCTTTATGACTAGTAAGGGTTCGGCTTCGACGACCGGGACGAATTCTTTACCGAAACTTTTCCGGCGATCTTTCGGGGGTAAAACGAAATTCCGTTTAATGACGGGTGTCGCGGTAATCGAACTCGTGGTGACGCTTTTAGTTAGGACGTTAGGTTTCAGCGGCTTTTCCGCTTCATCTTCTTCTATTTCGGATTCCGCGCTGTTAAATTGTTCGTTGTTACTGGATAGGTTATCTGACGATTTGCTAACTTTTAATAAAGTGTTGTTTAAGATATCGGGCATGTCTACTGTACACTGATTAGGATCGTAAGGGTAATTATTATTAATAAGACGTTTCACCTCGGTATCAGTGCCGGCGTCTATTGGCGGCTCAACCCGGACTTCTTGTTTCCGAAGTTCCCTAGCGCGTATCTCTTCTTCGCCTTCGGTAGCCGTGTCCGAGTCATCATCTGTATGTACGAAATGCAAATTTAAAAATAAGTAAATGTAGTTGAGGATCAACTAACCTCCGCTGCTATTTTCGTAATAACTGAAATGATCCGAACTGCTGTAATCATCCGAGTTAGAATCGTCGTCTTTATGCGAGTACCGCTTCTTGTAACGTTCGGCCCACCGCAATGTACCCTCTTTAGTAATCGGCTCCTCGAGAGCTTCCTCGTAAGCTTCGTCATCGCTATCCGTATCACTGCAAATCACCACCGTAACAGAAAAATTAATTTAATTACCTATTAATTAATCTACCTAGAGCTGGAAGAATCGTCCGAGCTATCCGAATCGATAACCGAATTAATATTATTCCTATCGGTCCACTCGTCTTCGTCGATCGGACTGGGTGACTCGTCGTGGTCGGAGGAAACGTGCCCAGTTGAGAGATTTGAAAATTCAATTCTTTCTGGAGTTTGAACTGCAGAAATTTCGGGTAGGTTGGCAAATTTGCATTTTGAGAAAGCAAGACTTACCTCTATCTAACAGATCGAGTCCCAATAGGTTCGATACGGTCTTCTTCGGCGGACCGTCGTCCGTCACCTGCGGAATCTTTTTCTCCGGCCTACTTATCTCACCTGGCATCCCAAAGTGCTGTGCGCAATAGAATCGGTGCCCATAGAGACCCTCCCGATCAAACATGTATGTACCCAAGCGAAGTGAAGTGTGGCAGTACTGACACCTAGAGAATAACAAAATGTATGGAGGTAACAATAAGATGTGATATTAGTAAGTTAGAAAGTGCAATCTACAGGAAGGGTAAAAAAAAAATGAGCTCTGCTGTATATATGGAGTAAAAGCGTCGAGGCAAAAGAAAATTTTGATTAAAATCCAAAAAACACTTTAAAGAACTATTTTTTAATATAATACGGAGTACATCAAAAGTTTTACACTACAATTTACAACGTTGTATATCGGGAAAGCCATACCTGAAACACCCAGTGTGGAATATCCTTCCTTCGGCAGTTAAACGCTCGACGAGGTACACCCTTTTCGCACAAAAATGGCAGAACTCCGAACCTTGATTTATAGGTATCACAGTGCGGGAATTCTAAACGAAAAAAATTAATTACGGAACACGATAATCAATCTAATATAAACCCAGCCTTACCGATTTTTGTATAGGTTTTGGTAATTGCGGCGTTGCCGCCGTTTCGCCGGTTTTCCCGACTAATTTCTCGGTAATACTAGCTACCTTATGCTGGTTAAGATCCCTTGAGGTACCCTCCTTCAGTTTCTGCTCTAATTGTTTGATATTCTTGTCGATCTCGGCGAATTTCACCTCGGCACTGTTTTGCCGGTCCAAATGTTTCTGTTCCATCTTAGTTTGGCGCGCCAGGAATTGTTCGCGGCTCCATTTCGGTACCTTCTCCTTATCCTTGTTAACCGATTTCCCCAATTTATTCTCGATAATCTTCTTCTCGATTTCCTTTATGTTCCAATCCGACGTTTCGATTTTACCGATTGCCCTTAGTAAATCTTTGGGTTTCTTCTCGACGTTGACCGGTTCGCGCCATTTCTCTTCCAAATCTTTGATCCTGGCCGCGAAATCCTCGTCGGTTTCGCGTTTCGTTTGCGTAGGAGCCGTCGCGCGGGTATCTTTGTCCTGCAACGTGACGGTCAGAATTATACTGCATCGAGACGAATTCGTTTAAAGTTTTTGTTTCGTTGTTAAAGTAGGTTAGAGAAATCACACACTGATAACGATTTTGCGGGTTTAGGGTAGGTACGACGTAAATATGACGTATATGTGCTGTCAAAAAGTTATTAAGCAACGGAAAAAACTTAGAAACATGCTATGAGACGCAATCGTTTCAAAATAATTAACATCCGGCCACAATTTAATCGATCAACAGTAGGAAAACTACGATCTATAGTTTTGAAACACCCTGTATCTAAAAATGTCATAAAAATCGTTAGAATTGTTAAAATATATTACCATGCTTAAAAAATCCTTCATTTTATGTTATAAAGATCAACACAGATACCAACAAAACGGAATAAAACAACGTAAACACACTCAAAAATCTTACTGGAACATAAATGAATTGTTTCTCTAAGTTTTTAACGCGATCTTCAAAATTGGGAGCCGTCTGTCTATACAAATAAATCGAATAATCCTCGAAAGGTTCCGAATGATCGGGTTTACAGTTCGATTGCAGCATCTGCATGCTTTTCACGAACTGCTCCGTCTGCATCTTCCTATGATGTCTCCTCTTGTTCTGCCTGTCGATTCGGTTACTTACAATCTCTTCTAAGCGTTTCTGACGATCTTCCTTTAGTATAAAATTTTACACAGAATTACATTTTGGTGTAAAATAAAATATATATTTCGTAAAGTAGTACAAAAATAAAAGGATCCTATTTAGACATAACATATAAATATTATGACACATCCACTAAATATAATAATCAGCCGAACAGGAAATTTTGAAATCCGTACTGTTCGGAGTTCCAGACGAAGTCCAACGCGAACAGTATAAAAGCTATAAATCCTGTTTCCCACATTATTATAATGAAAGCGGTTACAACCTGAAAAAGAACGGGAGAAATAGTTGGAGTAAATAGGTATTTAGGAATAGGTTGGTTAGTAAAACAAATCGAGATTAGTTTTGTTAGTGATGTTATATTGAAACATGTTTTAGGATGAATATATAAAATAAATTGGAGTATGTTAATTAAAAAATGAAGTATTAACAAACAAAAAAAGGTAATACAATAACATTAATAACAATAAGGTATGTGTTAGCTTAGGATTTTATGGAAAAAATATATACACTATCGTCACATAGTTTTGTTACAAAGAAAGATGTATGTAATGTTTTTAGTAAGTTTTAATAATTTAATTAATTTTAATAAAGCGAATCTATTTCAAATTCAAAAATTAATTTTTTGAAAATATTTTGAAAATTGTTAATAATTTTAAAACTGAAATTTTAACACTGTTGATAGATTTATAGAGTTTATACAGACCATATAATGTCTTTAAAAAACGAGAATAGAAATCTCAGCCTGAAAGTGAAAAATCTTTATTTTTTTGAGGATATTGGAGTCGTTGGGATTTTTTTAATAATTCTAAATTGTTGACATTTTTAATAATCTTGGAATTGTAAAAACTTTTGAAATTTTTCTAAGGGCAGAAATTAATGCTAGAATTTTTAAATCTAAAAACTAACTTTGAAATTTTTCTAAATTAAACACAATCATTGTAAATATTTGTAAATTTTTTAGAAATTAGTAAATATCTTGCAGTTGTTGTTGGAAAAAATGTCTAAAACTTTGAAACTTTTTAGAAACGTCAAATTTTGCAATTTCAACAGTTTAAAAAAAAGAAATTTGTCCAATTTTAGAAATCTTTAGCTAGCTTTAGACGATAGAGCAAATTTTAGAAAAGCAAATTTCTACAACTTTGCATTTGAAACCTTTTAGAAATTTATAAAAAAATTCTAATTCTTGATACATAATTTCAAAGAACAAATTAGTTCTTTTTTTAGAAGCTTGTAAAATATAAGAAAATGTCTAAAAAAATCCTGAAAAATGTAGATATTTTTAGGAGAAATTTCTATAATGAAAGTTTTTTTTGAAAATTTATAGAAATCAACGTTTAGAAAAGAACTCTTTTAGAAACGTAGGCCTGTAAGAATGTAAGATATAAATATTATGTATCATAATATAAAAATTATTATTATTATATAAAAATTAATAGAACGTGTTCGTAATTAATCAGCAAGTTGCAACACATTTTTTTTAAATAAAAAATTATTTTAAAAATTCAAAAAAATATAGGAAATAGCAAATTATGCGCTAAAAAAATTACGTTTTAGATCAGTTTCACGTGACGATAGTGTGTGTCATATTATTACTCAAAATTGTTCGTGAATGTGATTGTGGTGACAATGAAAATTACTAAATTCGGGCTAATTTCACCAAATAATTACATTTCGTTAATTTAAAAATTTTCACAACACCACTACATTTACATCCTTCTAGAATTTAATTTAACATGTCTATAATCAAAAATAAAATGCGATTCTGTTGCATCAGCAAATATAATTCACCAACCAACATACCAATTGTTGGAAGAGGCAATAGACATAGTAAACACTTACCACGCTCGCTCCCACTTTCTCTAGCGTCTTCCGTTTCCTGGCTTTCCTATCCTGACTCAAACCGGAAGACGACTTATTCAGGAAACTGGTGTCGACATGTCGTTTATGCCTGCTGGACGGTCTGGGCGGGGGTGCCGTCGTCGTTGCGGCGAAGATGTCCGCCTTATCGACGTTGGTGTGTATCTTGAATAGATTCTCGTGGCGTTTAATCTCCGGCATATCCTGGATGAAATTATCAAAACGAATTTGTTTAAAAAAGAAACAAAGATTTACTGACAAAATTAAGTACATTTGGCGATTTGTCGATTTAGAAAGGGGAAAATAAACAAAACGTCAACAGATCTATACAAAACACAGGCAATATAAATATTAAGGTAAGGAATATGAAGGTAGCAGAAATAAGACAACGTACAGATTCTTCGGCTTCGATTATCGTCGAGAATTGATCCGGCGGTTCAGACTTCGACTTAGCTCGACCTTCGTACAACTGCCAAGGCGACGAAAGGCTACTAATCTTCGCCACCCCCTTGATCATACTATTCGACTTCAACGTCTCCACTAATTTCGTCATACTCTCGACGGATTCGTACGAATTGACCGTCGAAGAATACTGCACTTTATCCTCCTTACCGGTTTGATTCGCTTTCGACCTGGTCTTTTGCAATTCTTCTTTGGTGGTGCTCGAAACGATCGTATCCGCATCGTTATCGACGGACAACTTTAAGTTTTCAATCGGTTTTAAAGGTTCGTTATATTCGCTGACGATCGTGCTTTCGCTTTCGAAATTCGACGATTTGATCCATCCCTCTACCTTGGCCAAACTTTCGACAGGTGCTAGAATTTTATTGTTGCTCATTTTATTATTGTTACTAAACGAAAATTTACATCCATTCAACTCTAATCGTGTGAAATTTCGTGGTTGTGCGTGTATATAGATGTCACATTGAAAGATGTCATATCGTGTGGTTGGACGTCATTTTACGCGGAGACATCTCGGATTATTCATATCATTCTTCCATAAGATAAATTGTGTGTGAGAAACTTCAAAAAGGTTGGATAATATGAAGAAGCCTATCGAAAAAGAAAGACGAAACCTTTCTGTGATTTTTTTTTAATTTGTTTAATCCTTGCTGATTTTGGAGGAAGCCAAAAAAAATTCTAACTGGTACAGAGTTATCAAAGTGTAGGTACATATAATTGGACAAATTCCAAAAGCAGCCATTTCTTTTACAGTTATGACAACATTCTCTTAATATTTTAACAGATATAATTTTCAAAATATATCTGAGAGCAATTAAACTGTTCAAAAATACGTCATTTGTGTTCAAATTTGAATTCTCCTATATTTTTGACAGATGTCAAATTGCGAATCGCAAATTTTGACAACTTTAAAATCGTAAAATATATGGGTTCTATCTTAAATCGCATTGCTTGTTATTGTCGTACAAATTAGACAACCACCCGAGAATTCAATCACAGAACACAAGATCGTGCTTGATTTTGACAGTTGTACTGTAATTATCATAATTCTTCTGATGGCTGGCAAATTGCAAAGATTGGCTGCTGTATTAACTAAACAGTTAAAATTGTAAACAAATATATTGCTTACAGATATATTGAATTTTTCCCATTTGACAGTTACGATCGTTAAAGCAATTTTGACAGCTAGAAAATTCTAAATTTAGTTAGTGTTTATGGCTGCTTAACATCTAGCAAATGTGTAAAAGCTGCATTTTTGTTAAAATGTAATAGTAATTACTCGTCAAAATATAAATATATTAATAGATATGTGACAGCTGTCAAATTTGAGCCATACTGTCTTTAAGTCAAAATATTTCTGATGGCAGTGATATTGTAGAAATGTTATTTTGGACTACACATTATAAAAGAACTTATTTTTTCCATCATTACAACATTTATGACTTTTGAAACGTTTAACAAATTATGACAGCTGTCATTTAATAAATGGAATACATATTTTGAGAGCTACCAAATCGTAAAAATAGCAATTTTTCTGCAGAAACAATCTAGTAGTAATTGCTATCTTTTTAATTTATACTGAAATATCAAAGGAAGTAGTTTATTACAGTCTTTTGCTGTTCTCTTGCATCCATTGAGTGGTAGTGGGTATCTTAATATTATATAATGAAACTTACGTAACTTTCTTTGAGAAATCACGGTTTTATCATTACCATCTCTTCCACCAAAGATATTCAAATTCGACGAAACATTAGAAATAAATTTCGGAATGATACTCAAACAATTCGAAATCGAAAAAAACTTGACGACTTGTACAGCTACCTTGCTATCGCCCTTACGTTCTACGTTCTTGATTACAATATCCGGATGACTGGTCAGCTCTTTGGGAACATCAGGTTCAAGCAGCACCTGAGGGATATCCTTCGGTATGGGTTTCGAAGATTTTATTTTAACTCTAAGCGAATGTAATTCTTTACTAGCTTGAGTTTGTTTCTTCAGGAAAGTATCCATCTCTTTCAGGAAATTTAACGTTAATTGTGTACTTCCCGCCATACTAGATTGGGTATCGTTGCTTACTTTATCATCGAACCATTTATTGTTAGCGTGTTCGAGTATAAGTTTAGATTTGTTAGGAGCATTATTGGATTCATCTTTCTGTGGAATTTTCGACGAAAATTTTAATTTTAAAACATTTTTGGACGAATTAGATTCGGAAGATTTAATTTTGATTTTGTATTCCAGCGGTTTACGCGGAGGAGGTTGCTGGTTTAAACTAAGACGATCGTCCGAAACATAATCTCCACTTCCTGAAATAGAATCATTTATGTGTTGTATCGGAATTTTAATACTGCTTCTTTTATTGATTCGGCTCCGCTGATTCCTCAATTGAATCGATGATTTTGAACTGATCGATTTCGTGCTACTCCTCTGCCCAATTTGTAATTTCTTATTGCGAATTATATTGCGTTTAGATTTAATTTTCCGGAGCGATGGGAACAGCGGATCACTCTTACTATATCGGCACATGGATAATTTGCTCCACAATTCTCCTAAATCGATCTCGTTCGTTTGCACCGTGGAGATGTCATTCAAATTTTCAAATTTCATCGTTTCGAAACTAGTCTTCGATAAGTAGTTCTCGATACTTTTTATGGGGACCAAAATTAGATTCTCCTCTTGCGTATTAGCGCGGTGCGAAGATGTTTGTTTCGCGGCTAAAGGCACGATGTGATCGGTAGCTTCGTCGCTGAGTCTCGCCGAAGAACGTGGCGTTATCAGGATGGGTTGCAGGGAGAAGGTGAAGGACGGTAGCACTACTGTTGAGGTTCTTGCTATCGACAGGTTAACGTCCTCGAATTTGAGAAATAGCGTTAGTAATTTTTAAGGGCAATACTGGTTACATTTTTCATGTCACGTCTAAATTCTTCTAAATTATGTAAATTAGAAATTAGGGAAATTACGGAATACTATTTAAACCTTTGGGATCTGTCATTTTAAATGTCACTTTTTTGACGTTTAACGTCAACGTCACACAGATCTGAAATTAGTCATTTTAATTCTTGATCTGTCATGTGGGGCTGTCTGTCATATACAGAGTGCTCGAAAATTATAATAAAATTAAATTTAAAAGGAGCTCGTACTTACCCACTTCGGATATTTGATGTGAGGAATCTCGCACCTGAACGTGTCGTACACCTTCGTCAGATAATTTAACATCGTTGAAAAATCGAGGGTGTCGTTGTTGGCCATCTCTTCGCCGGACATAATCGGGGGAACCCCTTCAACATAATCACGTTGTACCTCGAGGAGATCGCCGAACACGATGGAAACTTACCCAATTCTTTCTCTAGCAAATCGAACGCGACCTGGTTATTTCTAGCCGAATCGTGAGCGTTTATTGCACTATAATCCAATAAATCCGGCCTGTAATGGCTGATGATTGCACACAGGACACGGCCATCTCTAAAACTGGCCGTCAAATTCGTGACTTCGAGATCTGCGTGTTCGCGTACTTGCTCCTTAATCCAACTCAGAAGTGTGTCAGGATCCACGTGGGATTCTAATTATCGAATAAAATTAAAAAAAAAACCTAAAATAAAATCACCGGAGAGATCTTACCTCTTCTTCTTCGTTTTTTCGGCACTTCGATGATGGCGGGCGTCGGTGCGGGCCTCAGATTGAGTTCGATGCTCTTCGGATCGTCCGAATCGTATAGACTAGTGACTTGATGTGGCAGTAAAGCGTTCTTATTGAGGTTAGGATACCTAGTCGACGGTTCTATCGTGTAGGATTTGTAATCTTTGTTTAAATTTTCCGGCGTGGTTTGAGCAAGTAGTCGATAGATCGATTCGCGTTCGGCTAAAACTTCTAAAGGTGTCACCGCATCGGACCCCCAACTCCTGATCGCCCAAGCGGCGTCCATCGACGAGAGGAAACCGCGAGCGCATCCGGAACCGGTAGGCCAAAACGGCTGAAAATATTTTTTTTGGAAAATTTTTCAAGAAGGTTTTCGTCGAAAATTAATTACCTCGAGTAAGCTATCCCCGACTAATATCGACATCAATTTGTAATTGTGCCTCTCGATGACTCTTGAAGCGTTTTCAGCGGCGTACATCGAGGTGAAATCGAACATGGCGACGTCGGGGTGTCCGTAATGATTGACGGCGAATTCTAAGTCGGGCATCTGATAATTCGTACTGAATTCGGCGGCTTCCCTCGCGTAATTCATCAATTCGTCCCTATCAACGTTATCCGGAGCTAATAATTTCGCAGTATCAGACAGATCCTGTACAGAAAATTATTTTAGTGGAACAAAATGACACCAGACGGGGGTGGCACCTCTCTAATCACGCCCTTATCGATCAAACTCTGCTTCTTGGCCGTCATGACGAAGTAATGAGTATCATCTTTGTAATAGACGATATTCTCGAGATCGATTCCCGTTTCCGCGTATAAATCCTTGAAGAATTTCTGATTGAAGATGAAGGCCACGCCGCTGATTTCCTCGACGCGAGCCTCAGCCTCGGTTCTCTTATTGATGAAATTGGCTGTGATGGCTATGGCCAATTTCCCTCTGAATTCTTTCCGTTTAAATCCTTGCAGGGTGTTTCGTTTGCCGTCAGCCCCGATGATAACGTCGAATTCGAATTGCGACACGGGATGATCGCTAGGCTTGAATTCAGCTCGCCAACCAGTCTCTATAAGTGGCGTGCGATAAAAAAAAAGATTTTCGATGTCATATAAGAGGACTTACTTTCATTTAGATTCGGTTCTATTACGCGTTCGAAACTAACTTCGGTGTGCACCTCTACACCTAACAACAAAGCTACTTTCAGCAGTATACACTGCAGCTGCCTAATACTAATATGATCTATGGAACCGGCGCAGAATTTCCCGAAAAACTTCTTGGCGCCCAAAGCTCGCAGATCGTCTATCACAAAAGGCCACAGATGCAGGACGTTATTCCTGGACATGCGATCCCGTTTTTCAACGACCACCTGTTATACAAAATTTAATCACGCAAAAAATAAACATTCTATCCAAATTTTATACTAACAACTTTGGCGCCCAACAATTGCGCTTCTATCGCCGTCCTCAAACCGCAAGGTCCAGCTCCTATGATCAACACCCTGGTGTGAGGACAGGCTTTCCCTCTCGCGTAACATTTCTGGTTCGCCCGCGTATCGAATTTTTTCCATAGCGGTTTAGCCTTCCACGAATTGATGTGAGCTTTCAATTTCGGATAGAACAGCGGTAAAACGTTCGGCTTTAAATGTAAATATTCGCAGATGTTCCTGTACGATCCCAAGATAGTTTTTAAAGTGGAGGCGGTTAGGAACTGTTCGAAACAATCGCTGGCTTTAGCCCCTTCTTCGGGGATGACGGGCCTGCCTCGGGGCAGGCTACCCTGACTGTGGTTGTTATGGCTGTGATTGTGAGCGTGGTGGCGGTGCATTTCGTTGCTAAATCAATCGGCGGCGTTTCATGTAGAAAGATACTGAAACAAACAAGTCCTCGATTATAAATTTTTTTTCCTAATGGTCGTAAACGCGTAAAACGGGTAGAAAGTAAGAAATTGCGCGGTGCGCAGAACAAAAAATACGTAGATAATGGCAAACGAAAGTCGTGCAAATTAAGTACAATTTAGTTGGATTGTGGACGGGTAGCGTAACGCGCTGAATAATTTCGAATTTCTTAGTAACGGCGAAGACAAAACTTTCATTTAAATACCGGTCGTTGTTTCTATTATTTTCCTTAATAGTTGAAACGCGCAGACTATTAAATATGGGCAGTAATGTGGAGATAATGATTATGGACGTATTCGACGTGTACGCAGATATATCTACGGTTATAATTCTATTTGCTTCATTATAATTAATAATCTCAAATATGTCCTAAATACTTTCTATGGTATTTACTGTAATAGCGGATTTACCATTTTAATAGAGCAGACTTGTATCAAAACTGGATTTAGTGGAATTTTTTTATTATGAACGAAATTCGTATATAGTTGGGCTCTTCTTCTTCATTGGGCTATAAAAAGAATGTTTAGGAACGTGTATTTAATTCGAACCAACCCTGTGTGCAGTTACGTAAAAGATCGCCTCAAGGTCTTAAGTAGAGAAAGACCTACAATACTAGAATCCAAATACCCTAACAAATTATGGTTTGAGAAAGCAATCTAACGCTAGAGGCTACGTCTCCAGGTAAATATACCAGAAATTGGTTGAGAGCTGAGACAATCACTTGAGTAGCAACTGTTTTAGACCTAAAACTTATGAAAATCGAGAGGTAGAAGGTGCTGCATCAATAAACGGTACTCAAAAGTTCAGGACGACAAAATATCTGGAATGATCATGACGTTAGCCAACTTATTCCAATTCCTGTGCTTAAATTGTACTAAGATCGAAACAATGAGTCACTATTTGCACTAATACACCATGAAATCTATAAAACTTGTCCTCGAAGCATCTGAACCTAGGAACTAGATAAGATCACTTCCAATTCAGCCTCATTCTGGGACTTTAAGACAGACTGCTGCCAAAATTACCTACCCATTTTCAAAGATGCTTGTGTTTCTTTAAAACTGGGCAAAAACACCCTTTAGCCTTCTTGAATCTAGCAGTGGTTCGAGAATTTTCAGGTGAGATGTTGCTTAACCAGGTTTTTGTACCAGAGGACACAGAATTTGATCAGCAAAATGCAGTCTAAATGTAACATTCGTATCTATAATAACACTTAGATGTTTAACAACCAGCTCTGTCATCACTCGAAGAGATAGTAGTTGGAAATGGTTTTTTTTCTTTAGGTTCATTGCCGTCACACAATCAGGGGAGTCTTCAACATTTTATGGGGGATGAAGATGTTTTGGCGTAAATTTTTATTAACTATACGAACTCATAGAAAGAACCGATACTGATTTGAAGTTTGCTAAAACTATGGGCTCAAAAGAAGCCCTATTTTCCTCGAGTGTTACCTTCAGAGAGTCTTCATTAACTGTATGCAATAATTCCGTATAAAAAAAGTCTAAGCTGTATATAGTTAATATACTTACAGTCACGGTAGTTATAGGCATTCAGTAAACTAAGGTTTTATAATAAAAAATTAAATCACGACTGTGGCTTCTCCACCATTTAAATTGTTCCTAAAGCGTTACTTCTGTGAAACGTAATACTCGGCATTTACTTTCACGTCTTAAGATATTATTAACACCGCCGTCGTTATGGATAACGGATTCCGCAATATTTCTTTACTTCGTGTAAAATATGAGGCCGCCGTTAATAATAACAATAATAATAATAAGTGAAAATACAATTCGTCGCCAATTAAACTGGAAAATTAAATTGGTCGGAATACCAATTCCACAAGCGTGTCTCTCTCTCTCTTGCTTACATGGAAAATAGATCTGATTCAAAAGTGAATATCATCAAAGTGATTACCAACATTTAACATTAGTAAATTCTAAACTATGTAGTGTGTACGGCGATCATTCGGTCAAAACGGTTATTCTACATTTTTTATGGCACGAGGAACAATGGGAAAAAAGTTATTAAAATGCGAGAGGAGATGTCTAGTGTAACGCACATATGTACATACGTATTGAATTTTTTTTTGTAGGTGAGAGCTGTGATGAGAATTTATTATTCGTTATAGAGAGCAAACGCCCATTACGCGTTTATTGTGCCGGTTGCCGATTTTGGTATGATCGTAATATCGTGTGATATTTGTCTGATTATTTCGGTGATAAACACAGAATTACATGATCATTGCAGCAATATTCTCGTTTTACCGTATAGTTTACAAAAACTATTCCGAGCGGAATGAACGTTGGAGGTGGAAGAAGACCGAAGCTCGATTCTGACAAACCGCATCGCCTCTTCCTATGGATCCTAGCACTGCGTTAACTGGAGCGTACACGACGTACTATGATCCCGTTTGCAGTGTAATAGCATAACTAGCATTCATACACTGATACTTATAAATATTTGAACGCAAATATATCTTATATAATGGTTTCAAACTGCAGGAATCTTATTAGAACAGAATATGTTCTATATACTTGTTTTGTGTTAATTTCTAGTGATATTTTGATGATAATGTCTTCAAAAGTATTAAGGTTTTCTTAGTTTGGCTTTTCTCTGATCATCGTTGACATTTATATTCGCTTTAAGAGTTTGAAGAAGTTTTACCTTTGGCCGTTTTATTCTTGCTGTTTTCTTTCTCGTCATAAACACTCACACTTCACATCTCAGAAGTGATGACGTACAGTATTCTGTCTGTGTGTCTTTTGTTTTTTCTTTCAGCACTTTCTATTCTTCATTAGAAAGACGCAAGAATCACTTCGTTTGTTATCAAAATTTTGTAAAGCTTGAATTAATTCCTGATCAAAACTGTCTGTTTCTATTATGCCATCAAAACCCCAACAGCTTTCTTATAGTTCTCTGGCATAACCACAAAGTTTCTATATTACCGTATGCCAAAGACTCTAACAGCCCGCCAATTTCTAGTTGACCAACATAAGATAGATTCAATCTAAACGAAATTCCGAGAACACTAATATGTACTGTTATTTGTGATAAGCTAAACTAAAAATTGTGGTTGGATTGATGAACGGACAAAGATGCCAACAATTTAGATTGATTTTAGAAGATAATCTACAACATCAATTGGCTAATTGTTGGAATATGGACATTTACTGATACAGTCACAATTGTGAATACATATTTAAACGGATTTAACGGGAACAATCATTATTTTTGATGATGTAGTAGACTTGCTTCTTTTACTAAAATGGGAACCATAAAGAAACATGAAAAAATGTTGACATTTTTCATTTCAATTATTTTTTTGCAGAATATTGACGAGTGTCAGAAATAAACATGGCTAAATCTGTGGAATTTAATAGGACTATTATAGGATATACTAATATGACTATTTTAGTACTGTGGCAATTGTGAAAAGTATAGCAATTAATAAAAAGAATTAAAATAATAAGAAAACGAGTACCAATATTACAATTTGAATTAAAAATAGGTGATTTTAGATTAATATACTTAGTTCGAATGATACAAAACTAACTAACTGTATGTCACTGAATTGATTACTTGACAGCTGTCAACAGCATCCGTCAAAACTATCATAAAACGCCATTGAATTATCCACGAACTGCAAAAATGAATGCAATTAAGTCAAGTACCGGTATATATAGTGCCGGGTTCGAACCCTGGTATGTTCGTTCTGAATTTTCTGCAGTTTTCCAAATTCAAGGGCAAATGCGGAAAGGAAACATCTTAAGTCGGACTACAATCGCAGGCATAATAACAACTCATGGCCAGCCTGTTGGGGGATGTGAAGGCATGAATTAAGTACTATAGTGGCATTCAAGCAGCAAAAATTACAAATTCTACAATATTACTTCTAACTTTCAACTAGGGCATCGCTTAAAATTACCCAAACATTTCCATAATTATATGCCGGCTTTAATAGAAACTAGGCCGCATTCGTAAAACTTATTTCGCATAGAAAAACTTAAATTCAAAATTTCCTTTTCAAACCTAGACAATAGCAGGTATGCCTATGCATACAGGCAGCGAACAATGCTCCGGCATAATGCGCTCCTCTTCATAACCACCATAATGAATTATATTGTTCGCTAACGGAGTTACTAATAGCCTTACGCTTTTTAATTCCATTCTTTCCTGTTTACTTCGTTCTTAGCGTGTTCGTCCGACTTAAATTGATTTAATTCGTCTCGTCACGCCATTAACTATCGTATTTTAATAGACGGAGCCGCGTGCGTTATTTAAACGCGATAATTAAACCGACTCGGGATCGTTACATGACGTGTTTTATACGAATTCCACTTATTCCGTTGATATTTTTATTGCTCCGTCTCCGGATTCCACGTTTCCTAGATCGAATTATGATTCGCTCGGTATACGACAAAATATTTATAAGCATTCGCGTATGTAGGTGCATAGCTGGGTAGTACATACATGCATACGTGCTTGTTATAGGTGTAGCACGGAAGACCCAAACCAGGGTCAGTGGGCCAAGTTACCCTACCCTAAAGCCCGATGCCTGACTGACTCCGGGCACTCAACACGCCGCCGGCTGTGTAAACCGATGTTGGTGCTCGTTAAACAGAGTACTACTACCAGTTGTCATCGTCCTCTGTTATCATTTGAACCTCTTCCTCCTCCTCCTCCATCAGTATGAATATCTTCATTTATGTATGTACATGCACGACGTTTCCTCGCGTAAACACAATGCGGTATAATAATTGTTCACGTGGAACGCGTATTATGACCCAGCATTGTTGTCGGTGACATGCAATTCTGAATACGGAATATGGTAGACGATAAGGAATATCGGTGTTCTCTTTTGTCATTTTATTTTGTTTATATCGAGATCGATTATTTCTCTTGAGTAAAGATAGAAAACATTGTTAGTAGCGTTATTACTTTGTTTTGCTTCTTGTAATGAATTATCTCTTATTATGAAGTGCGTTATGATTGGAGTTAAAGCTTGTTGATGATGATAAACATAGCACAGAATCAATGCTATCCTCTAGAGAAATGTTTCCTCATTTTAGGGTAGCATTGTCTGCTGCTAGGAAGCTAGTCTTTATTCACAATATTATGGATAAAATTGTATACTCAGATGTTTTAACACATTACTTGAAGCAGTCTGAATCTCGAGGCAAACTGGTGGTTTCGTCAGGATAATGACCCTCCAAGTACACCGTCGATGAAATGAACCCTAAGTGCACTTATGGGCTGAGTTCGGAAATAGGATTACTTCGGAGTTCAAAGGAATCCTTTCAGAAGAGTAGGACAAAATCATTTTCGAGGTTACAAAAAAATAGTTCATTCAATGCCCAATGAATAAATTGAACGAATTTTCTATTTAGTTAAATGATATCGAAGGCTTCCACGGCCCGAGTCTCTATAATGAGGGTTTCCGGGCGTTGACCGTGTCATGATTAGTAAAATATATACAGTACAAAATAAAAATAAAAAATAAAATGCACAAGATATACAATAACTCGACGTTTCGCCACTAATGTAAGCGGCTTCTTCAGGAGCAAAAGAGGTTAACTGGGTGGGTACCAGAAGGTCACGGTAACTCGACGTGTAAACCACGCTAGAGGCGAAAACCTTCTGGTAGGTGAGGGGCGTCAGAAGGCCACGGTAACTCGACGTGTCAACCACGCTAGAGGCGAAAACCTTCTGACTTTCTATTTAGTTGTCTAGCAGTAACATGAAACATTTACTCAGCTGTTAATGAAAACCAAACCTTTGAGTCTTTTGTCGATATCTTGAGTTATTCTAGGGTTCTATTCTTCCAAAGGTTAAAAATCAACGAATTCTATGTCATTTTTAAACATTTCGTGGAGCTGCAGCAAACTAACGATTCGAACCAAACTTCCACGGCTTACACAAAACAAAGAAGTGGATGCTGATTTTTTCGAAAAAATCATCTCGAGCGATGAGTCCCGGCATTCGGGTTAGTGAAATCCACATTCTATTCAAGAGAAAAACCAATGCATCCAGAAAAATGTACTATTTGGTGTGCACTGTGGGCTGCAGGAATGATTGGTCTGTACTTTTTTGAGGACGAAGCCGGTAGCGCTCTTACAGTCAACGGTGTGCCCTATCGGGAGATGCCAAACAACCTTTTCTTCCATGAAACTAATGATTGGAACTTGGATGATATGTAGTTACAACAAGATGGAGCCACATGTCACACAGCACGAGAAACAGCCACTTTATTTCAAACTGGTCATGTTACCTCTGAGAGGGGCGACATTAATTGGGGTTATTTGAAGGAGAGGGTCTATGTCAACAAACCTGCTACGACTCCAGAACTAAAGGAGAACATCAGACATGCAATCAATGAAATCGAACCACATTTATGGGAAAACTTCGCTAAAAAACCTTGCCAAGTCTCTACTTTATACTATTAACAATAAATTTTGGATTTTTCAAATATCTTGTGTTTTATCCAAAGAACAAAAGTCGAATCTGGATCACCCTTTATATAAAAAAACTGTCCTCGTATATTCGTATGATACCGCATATTTTTTCTAGTGCATAGCTGCAGGCTTTTTTAATCTGTTGGTGTCATACGCATATGTAAGTAGGTATTATACATACATACATTAGAGCATTATATAGAAATGCCAGCAACTACCTACTAACTACTAACTACAATCATCGATACATCAATATCTGAATCTCATTAACTCTCGTCGCAAATGAAAAGAAAAACCGTAACAATTCGCTAGAAAATATGACAAATTAATCAATCTCATGCAATTTGCCGTAGTGTGAGTCATTTATTCCACACATAATAGCGTCCTAGATAGTCATCGTAAAACCGCACTTTCTTATTATAATTAATGATTGCATTTCTGTAGCGTAATATTCAAGTTTTCTAATTAAAAAAAAACTAAAATAATGAATTCGTTTTAACCGAATTTAAAAATTAATCCCTATAAAATATTAGAGTTGTATCATGTCTAAAAAATAATAATAAACAGATTTATGTTGCATGTACGAGTCTAACAATAGTAGTAAGTACATATTGTGCGAGATCTATAATTATAAAGTCGGTGTGTAACATATGCCGGTCGTTATTTTTAGCTACAATCATCAAGTAGGTAATTTGTGTATAAGTAACGAATCGTACATCGTCAAGTTCCAACAAGCAACGTCTAAAAAGGAACCTGGAGGCTAATGATTTCTTACGAAAATAACAAGATATAAACTCGTGTAATATACTTACGGTTTGATAGATGTGGTCATGCAATAATCTGTAAAAGAGAAAAAACCAATAAATACGGTTGTAAATATTTCAAATTAGGTTTAGTTATACAAAGTGATCATTTTTAGAATCTTAGCCAGAAGAGCAAAGAGGATTTTCGCCTACTAGTTACTATAACATTTTGGATTCCTTCACCGAACTTTCACTCCTGAAGAAGCCACTTACGTTGGTGGCGAAACGTTGAGTTTCTATTTCTTTTTGTTTTTATTTATTTCTTTTGCGGTTTGCTTTATTTTATTTTTTTGTTCATAGATGGCGTTACTTAGTGAGCGACTACTACAGATACGTAATTTTTTTTATGAGTTTCTCATCTGCCAACAAAAGAGTGTACATTTTTCCGTTGTTAATTATAGCAGTTTTTTGCCTGAAAAAGAACATATGCGAGAAACTTTGCTTTTTTGCTTCAATTTAAAGAAATCTGCTGCCGAATCGCATCAAATGCTTTTAGAAGCCTAGTGTTATATAGGAAACAATTGTTAGAGATTGGTTTCGTCTGTTCAAAGTCAATAATTTTAACCTAAGCGACAAAAAAACGCGAAAATCGGCCCAGAAAGGTCGAGGATGATGAACTGCAGGCTCTTTTGGACGAGAATGATACTCAATCGCAAAAAATGCTTGTCAAGAGATTGGGTGTTACTCCACCAGCCATTTCCAATCGTCTGAAAAATTCAAAACATTGGGCAATAGATGCCCCATAATTTGCATTGAATGGAGCGACGCCAAAACACACGCTAAATCTTGCTCGCCATGCATAAAAGGAAGTCGTTTCTGCATCGGATTGTGACTGGTGATGAAAAGTGGATATATTTTGAGAATCCTAAACGCAAGAGATCGTGGTTTGATCCCAAATTGCCCGAAAGATCGGAAAATGTAGGTACGTATAGCTAGTGAGGCATACATATACTTTGAATAAATTATTTTTTTTACTTTCTTAAAAAAATGTGTTTTTCTTGATAAAAAAAACAGCGGACGTAATCTGTCTTTTAACTTTAATTAATTAATTAACACAATGACGCAATTTATATCGCGATTAATCTATCTTATATGTGATTTCAACGTTGGTATTCGTTATTATATCAATTTATGATTAGCCTACACAATAATCTTGTTAGGTAAACTTGATAATCTCACAATCGAGTCACAGGAACTGAAAAATTGCTCCCCACAAAATAAGCGCCATTATATAAGTGCACCGCAAACACGTAATAGCCAGACTTAAATCTGCGAATTACTCATACCATGTGGTTTTCGTACTTAATAAAGTTCTGCGTAATTTATTCCTTAATGATTTAATTTTTGAAAATAATTTGAATCTTATCTCTAGCGTAAATTTAATTAAATTCGTTAACAATATTTAAAAGGGAATCATTATCCTGATATACGTACGCAGATTGTATTTTTAATAAATAATTTTAAAATGTTTAAAATTAGAAAAAGAACATCCTCTTAACGTATAGTGAATCATTAAAGTGAAAATAGTTTCTATGCACATCTGCCAAGTGTCCTTACAGAACTTAAACTGAAATTTTATAAAATATTACCAACATATTTTAGCTTTATATTCGTCTGCAATAATAAACGAGTTACGGACAGACGTGTATCTCAACTCGATGCAGTTTTTTACGATCGTAGATGCAACGTATGTGCGTTGAATGCATAATTCTTCTACCTTCAAGGATACCTGCAAAAGAGGTAACTAACTGTTTAAAGAGATCGTATCTGTTAGAGAATACAATTTTCAGTGAACACCACTGTATAACCAGCACATCATGTAACAAACAGGAAATTACATACAAGGATCCGAATTAGCATTAAATAGCGCTAATTACACACGTATATTTTTATTACAATAGCAGCCCGTTCTCGAAATTAATTCTTCGGAAAAAATTATTTTAAAATAATTTCTTTATTTTATTTTATGTGCACCTATTTACATTTTAAATGGGTTAGTATTTAATATCCGTATATCTGTATTAAAAAGTTGAATCCAGCTCCCCATTTGTAAGATCGTAACTCGATGGTAACATTTTTGTAACCGACTCCTCCAGATATCACTCGTCCGTAGCCGCCCTTGCCGTATCTGTGGTAATCGAACATCCAAATACCTGTAATCGTTTCGTTCCTGATGTATCCGCGTTTAGGATACGTGATCAGTTTTTTCGTTGTGCCGAAATACGAGCCGGAATTATTATAAACCTGTAATGCAGGAGATAGAAGCTTTCTCGAATTGTAAATTTTAGTATAGAGGGTGTTATTTGTTACCTGATTGAATAACAGTTTATCTGTTGGTTTAACACATCCTATGAAACTGCTGTGACTTCCATTTACGCTATAAACAGGTTGTCTACAACCCCAACCAGTGAATTGAGGATATGGATAGTAGTTTCCCACACCGATGCTGTAGGCTATACCTAAACTCACTACGAGTAACAATAGTTTGAGCATCTTTGTTTAATAATTAATAACACAAGCTCTGGATGCGATTTTGCTTTAATACTGGACTTACTAGTGGCTGTTTCTACACTTTATATAGGCTTTGTTATATGTATTTGCAGTTTTTGAAGTGTATTGTTGGGTAAACTTTGCAAATATTTGTTTAATGTCATTTATCTGAGATAAAAATGTTAGATGCTGTACTGACGTAGATATTTCCCTGGTATTGTAGTAGATCTTCTTGCGTTAGATGTATGCGTAGAAAGTGGTGGAATATTCCTTAGTTTGTGGTTTTTTTTTGCGGGGGTTTTCCTACTAATCATCTCAGTGAGGGAATACAGGTAAATTCCGGTAACTCCAAACAACACAACAAATGTAAAAGCTAATATTCCTGCTGTTGAAGAATCTTTTAATAAACAAAATCGTAAGATTTATGCTAGATCATCCCAAGAAAGTTCCAATAATAGCTTGGTAGGGAGTGAGTTATGCAAGAGTAACAAACATTCATTTTTGTGAAAAAAGGGGTTAAAACCTCATGTAAACAAAACCCTTTAGCCCAAATTTGCATTTTTTTTTCCTATTCAGCATGGTCTAGTACGTATACATTCAAATTTTCAGCGGAATCGGAGAGGTCAAGATTTTCTTCAAAATCGCAAGGGGTATGTATGGAAAAAATGTGAATTTTTGACAATTTTCTATGAGCGTTTGATTTCGTTCAAGGTTTGGATATATATGCAATTGAGCATGATGAATACGAAACAAGTGTCAGATTTGAGCTAAAGGGTTCTTTTTGGCCAAAAATATAAAAAATACTGTCAAAATTTCATGATTATGATAAATTTTGAAATAATTCTACAAACTTCTTTAACACATTGTATAACAGCTACAAAATAGCGCATTTACACCACGTCACACACCCACATATCTAACGGTTTATACGGTTTGCAGTCATAATACGGAAAAAAGTAAATAAATACAACTGTATGCGTTTTATTCGTATATGGATACAAAATACGTGTGTATGTATCTAGATTTTCAAAGATAAATATTTACACGTTAGATTTTATTTTTGTTTGTGCTTTCTATTGGATTGGAATGCCGTCATTCAACGTATGTAGGTACATACAAATTCGTGCGTAAAATTAGAGTGGGGTGGCACTGCAAAAAACGCCTTAGCTACGCCGAAAATAAAATTTGGTGAAATTTAGTACAAAAATATCCAGCAGTAGTTGGACGATAGCCAGCAGAAGCAGAAAACCGATAAAAAGCTTTATTATTTCCACGCGGAAAATGGAGTGCGTGTGCTGACTTTACGAATTTTATATGTTGAAGCAGACAAGTCCAAATAAAATTTTTGCGGAGGTATTTTATTTAATTTTGTGCTACGAATATGTATGAGTTTCTGGCACTAGGATATTCGTAAAAATTCGGGCAGCTTTCACCGAGAAACTCGTTTTAATGGGCGAGATAAAATTATTGTTGATTTGTTTAGAAATGAAGTTAAGACGCAAAAGAATAAAATCACAGATATCAAGCATAGATCCTCCAGACCAGCATTAGGAGGATATGGAAAACTAAAACAATTTTTGGAACTGCTGCAAATTTTCCAGCCACCTCCACATGACTTTCAGTTGAAAATTTTTTATTAGAAACAAAGTTTATAAGCCAGAAAAAGGTTTTTCAGCAGAAAAGGTTATGGGCAAGTGTATTTGGGGATTCTCATGGAATTATCTTGGTCGGACAAAATCTAAGAGAAACGGCCTAAATTGGGAAAGAAGAAGAAAATGCTTTTCCATCAAGAACACGCACCTGTCCACAATGTCTGCAAATGCCAGCAGCAGAATGCATGAATTCAATAAGTGTCTCGTTCGTACGATTCCCCAAATATGACTCCCTGCGATTAACATCTGATTCCAAACCAGAGTTGTAGTGTAGTTATCGAACAGTGCTCGTATAGCAACAATAATTATATGTACGCAAAATTATAAACGTGACACAAATCTAATTAAAACACATTAACAATCTACCTAATTTTGTGCAAAACAAAAATTAGTCACACAGTAAATCATCAAGATAACTGCTTAAAGCATAGGGATAAAGCGCACACACGTTATTATTAATTACAATGTTTATCGCTAAAATCACTGATGCCTGAAAGGTTATGAGAAAATATGTACATATGTATTATTACTGGTCTTGTTAGCAAGATCCGAGGTAGCATTATGTTATTATAGGTCTTATGCCGAGCTGTCTTATCGATTAGTAATACCCGGTTGCATGTTAGGAGCAAAAAAAAACGGACGCAAGGTCAGATTGTATGTGTACGATTCCATGTATGGATAGTCGAGAGTCGAGGGCGCTACTGTATATATTTCGACAGGATTCAATTTATAAACTGACGCAGTAATGAATTAAATCTTGATTATTTCCGCGAGCCAACCCTTAACGCACCGTCCCCCATCTTATTCGTCGATAATAGATTGAACCTTGAAGACGATACAAGTGCTTTGCAGTATGTATTTATAAACGTACATTCGATCCGAGACGTCACATAACACTATTTAGTTATTTAGTGGAGTGCATCCAAGACAAGAATACTTCGACGCCGCTATTGAAATCGTGTGAGAACTATGGAGTAATCCCGATTAAAATCTCCCATGCACATTCAAAACGAAGATAGTTATAATAGAATTGTACGTAAATCGAACGAATATTAATAAAAAAAAAAAGAAACAAGTGCGTGACCTTAGCGATCGCAACAGAACATGCTTTCACTTCGCATTTCCTCATTTGAAGAATTTGTACGTCAATCTCAGACGGGACGTTGTACAAACGAAGTTAGACGATTAAGACGTAAATTCTTTATAGTGCGGATGTATAAGTTTATTTTTATCACCTTACGAATCTTAAAATGAATTAATGTTTTTCATCAGAACGATGCAGACAAATTTGAGAATTACGTTGAATCACGAATACTAAAATAGGCGATGTTTTAATTTTAATCTTCTGGAATAATCTATGCTTTATTTTGGGCTTTCCAACCCTTGTCATAAACTCTTCTACACAGTAGTGACCAAAACTCTGCAAAGGGTGGCGCCTGAGGTACGTTGGGTGGATTGGCTTCCTTAGGTTGTACATAATTCTCGTTATGTTCAGTTAACCAGTTCTGAATGATTCTAGCATAATGGCATAAAGCCAGGTCAGGCCAGAATATTACATCACCATTTGGATGAAGAATATTAATGACATTTATGAATTTAGGTAGACGTTTGCGAGTATTGACATTTGCATCCACAGCTTCACCTTCAACTCTCCCAACGTAAGGTCTTGAAATTCCTGCTTGAGAAATAGCGCACCAGATCATAATCTTGTCGGTAAATTTCGCTTTTGGTTTAATTTTTAGGTTGTCAGGACAATTTGCAATATTGGACGGATAAAAACCATCGTCACCCTTTATTTCCGAATTGGATAATGTAAAATATTTCTCATCATTTAAAAAGATAACTTTGTTGTCAAGAAAGTATTGATGCCTTAATGTTCGGCAGCATCTGGAGATTCTCTCTAGATGGGACACTTCCTCCTTTTTCGCTATTCTAATCCATTTTTGGTCCAAATTCTACCAAATCGACGGCCTAACGTGCTCGTATACGTCCCAACTCTGTCTTGAGCAGATTGGATAAACCTGTTTACTTCATGTGGGACCAAAACTGGAAGGCGTTCGCTTTTCAGTAAATTGATGATACTTTAATAGGGAAACAAGCAGATTTCTCAAGATTTGGCAGGGCAGCTAATTCGAGGAATCCGCAAAGGTTGAACGACTCAGCGAAATTTTGCTGTGTCAAAACAGCAAATTATTTTCGGGAACAAAAACGCGGAAATCTCATTTTAAGAAAACGTCCGCGATATATAGAGAGTATAACGCTATTAAATACATCGTACGCTTCAAGAATATCTAGAATATCCAAAAATATACCCGCGACCCATTTAATCGCGCGACATCACCCTGTATATACACCTGTTATTAATCTAGTTATATCGCAGCGAATTTAGATCAGGTACGCACGCATACGTCTAGTCGAGGTATGTTTATATTCGAATTAGTGCAGTTGCAATAGGAGAACTAGAATTGGAGATTCCGCGTGCTGTTTTACGACGAAAACAAAAAAAGGACACAAAGGAATACGGCAACAAACAGGACGTATAAATATACGCCTTCGCGCTATTCCGCCAAGTAAATCCGTGCGGAAAAACACGGTTTTCTATTTGAATTGGCCCATTTCCAGTTGAATGTTGAATGTTGGGAATAATTTTAATTCCCGTTTAACTTGTAAATCTCAACGGTTAAGTAGTTTTAACGTGCGTTTAAAAAGAAAATACACGCGCGTGAGGGTATATACAGGGTAGACCAAATTCAGTATCGTTATTAATCTTTATTCTGATTCAACGAAAATAGAAGTTATAAATATGTCGAAAGTAGTTGCACCATGTACACGCGAAATCGATTTTTTTACGGAAACCACGACTCGTATATTCGTCATGTGTCGTGCAGATTAAAAATAGTTCCGCTAAGTACATATTTTGAGAAAAAAAATACTTACATTAATACACTTACGACGAAATCGTAGCACTGATTGCTAACGATTGCAATAGCTTTGTTAATAAGATAATCATATATATCTATTTTTTTTATCTGGTATTGATACCATTTTAACACACGAATCACTTGCTAATTGCGATATGCCATTAACCTTTTATGGCTTCCTCTCTATATAAGCAACACCGAATAAGTAAATTAAACAAGGTTAGATAAAAAGAAAGCTGCAAAATTTTAGCCATAAATCAATTGTAATAGATTCATTTTATGCAGCAGGGATTTATAGATGGCAATAAATTTATTGAAAACTACGCAAAACTACATCTAACGTGAAGAATTTGTTGGTATTGGCGAAGGTAAATGTTTTGACTTAAAACTTATGCGAAATATTCTCGCTTTCAAAATAAATTTCATCCGATTTTAGTTGTGATTAGAGGTTTTATTGGGGAAACTTGCGTAAACTATCGGTTTAACATGTACGTACACTTTTAACGATAACTAGTTTGTTTATGTATATATTTTATATAGGGCGAGTAAAAATAAGAAGCATCGATCTCCATTTTCTCTTTCCAATTCCATATACATAAGTACCTAATGTTGTAAATGAATTGGGTAGAAGCTATTACGTTTTGTCATTGGTACCACCAAACAAATCTTAAACGAACCCTATATAAAACATGCTACAGCAAAGTTCTTCAGACATGCAGAAGCTTTCTTGAACGGCAAGAGAATTCTGCCGTCCTCAGTTAAAGCCATACCAAAAAATACAGCAAATCCTATAGGTTTTAAAGAAGTTTTCAATTCAGTACTCCGAGGGCATCTCGAGTTATCAGTGTTGATAAACTCATTCTTGAGTTGCCTAAGCCACATAGGAAAAAAGTTTGTAGAGAAGCCCTAACATGTTCAGTACACAAAAAACATAGATGTTG